>CAUYON010192840.1:0-24261 GCA_963573935.1 Arctocebus calabarensis
ACAGTCTTTTCAATAAATATCCACATGCAAAAGAATAAAATCAGATCCTTATCTAACATCGCACATAAAAAATCAATGCGAAAGACCCAAAACCATAAAAGTAGAGTATCAATGTCTTTATATGGTGATCAAGAAAATGCCCTGAAGGCTATCTGTAACAGTAAGATCAAAACATTTCTGAATGTATATGAATCGTGCCCTGTGATTGCACCAATGTACAGAATTATGATTCAATAAAATTATAAAAAAAAAAAAAACTCAGTTCAGACATTACTATCTTAGGGAAATCTTTACTGCATCTTCATCTGGCTTACCTATTCCTCTTTTGCCTTCCAAGGCTACATGTATTTTTCTGCTAGAACACTTGCCATAATATGCTGTGATTACAATAAAGTCAATTTTTCTATTACCCCCTGTAGAAAGTCTCTTGAAGGTAGGAATTATGTTCTCTATAGTTCTAATACCTAGCATCAGGATGACATGTATTAAAAACACAATAAATGTTTATTGAATAAAAAGAATGTAAGATTAAATGAGACTGAGGCAAGGCGTGAAGGAAATAATTCTCATTGAAGTTTTTGATACTTGTAAATTGCTTCAGAAAAAAGATTTGTCCAAGAGGTGTGTACTGTGAATTGGAGGGATTTTCCAGAGATTGCAATTATCTCTGCTAACCAAATTTTTCATTCTCATGGGTTAGGAGAGATGACTCAAGAATGAATTTGCTCCAACATTTGATTCATTCTTTGATGTATAATTCCATTTACCAAATACACAGTGTATATCTAAAGTGTGAAAGACACTACTGGCAAAAGAGAAATGAATAAAAAAAAAAAAAGATTCTCACCATCAAGGAATTTATACAGTACGAGGATTCAGTCTGTTCTTAGGAAATTATAATAGAATGTTATTTGTTGTAAGTTGTATAGTGGTTCATTAAAAAGAAAGAGAATTCCTTCTTTATAAAGGAGTTTGCTTGATAGCTAGGGTTTGAGGAATGGACAAACAGAAAAACAGAAACTCAGTTAGCAGACAGAATACACATGGAAAGACATACAAATGGAAAAATGAAGGGCTTTTTCTGGAATTGGCCAATAGTACCTCTCCTGAACTGTAGAGTGCACGGTGAAAGTATAGTGGAAGACAACATTGGAAAGATAGACTGTGTAAATTTATGGAAGACACTGCATGCAGAGTTAAGGAATTTGAATCTTACTCTATAGGATTAGGGGACTCATAAAAATACTCTGATGAAATAAATATTGCTAAAATTATGTTTCAAGGGTTCTTATCTGTTGGAAAGGGAACATATCTATCAGAGTTGCAGAGATGGAAGAGATCTTTATAGAAGTCTGGTAAAAAACAATAAATGAACAGAGTGGATGGATGACAAAGGAAGAGAATGGAGAAAAATGAGGGAGATTCTGGAGCAAATAATATGCAGACACTTTGATAGAATTAGACTGGCAATCATTCACATCATAAGGAGAAATAAGGAAAAATATGAACATGAGGATAAAGAATAGGATTGTTCTTTATTGCATAAAGAATATGATTGATAAAAATCTACTAAGCCTAATAAAAGTTTCATGCAGTATGTTAGGAAAACTGACCTTTTCAGCCACAGTTTTGGAATCATATATTAATCAATCTATCCTCATAGTGCTTTCCAGAGGACCCTGGATTGAACTTTGTATTCGTGGTAGGACTGTATCATGGTGCTCACCACCTTGACCAGGAAGCCACCAAACCAAGGTCAACATCTGTCCAGGCTGTGCTGTGAAGCTTGGGACAGCCAAGATTTATGAGGCATTGGTTGTTCCATTCTACCAACCACTGTAGTGTCACTGTAGTGACTCTTCAACTGGACAAAACACAGTTTTAAAATCCAGGGTGATTCCTTAACATACTCAGAACATCTTCACCATCCAAACACTCATTAGAGGTTTGCCATGGAAACCCTCTTTTGACACAGTCTGGTCCCTTTGGGCCATGAAATATCAGCTCTTTCCACTTGTCATTAGATGGAGAAACTCGTGGCTCTTCTACCAGCCCGCACTGGCTTGAGCAGCCCTATGTGTTATTTGATTTACACTCAATGATCACTTGGCTCTTCTACTCCTACTATATGAGCATTGGGTCTTAAAGTTCCATAATTTCTTTTTTTCCCACATTCATGTGTGACTACAGCCTTTTTTGAACTATTTTTAGATATTCAATATCCAGCTTCGAACTACACTGAAACAGTCAGTAGAGAAACAAAGGCTTAAAGCACAAGGTGACTAAATTGCTTAGGAAAGGAGCGTCAATACGTTTTAAAAAGCATGTTAGCTTTGTAAAATGGAAGTGGCACTTTGTAGCATGGGGTTAAGAAGCATTTCTTACTCAGGGGAAAGGAGAACCATAATGAACAATGACGTTCATTGTGTGCAAGTATATGCCATTCATGCAGGCACATGCCGTTCTTGCCCAAGAGGGATGAGTGTAACCTGAAATCAAAACCTTGGGAGATTCTTTTGTCAATAAGTGTGATCATAAATTTTATGTTAATTTGGCAAGTCTATGGTGCCCAATGTATTGCTAATCTAGATGTTGCTGTTAAGGTATCTTTTAGAGGTCACTGACATCTACAATCAGTTGACTTTAAGTAAAGGAGATAATCCATGATAATGTGGGTAGGCTTGCTTCCATCACTCAAAGGGTCCTAAGGGTAAAAATAGGTTTTCTAGAGAAGAAATTTCAAACCAAGACTTAATATAGGAATACTGCCTGAGTTTCCAGCCTGCCTGCCCTGCAGGTTTACTTGCCAGTCTTCACCACTGCATGAGCAGATTCTTTAATTATGTGCATATTTATATACACATAAATATAAAATATATGTTTATGTGTTTATACACACATACATATATTCTAACATATATCATTTTAGTTCTGTTTTTCTTTAGTGCACTGATTGATATACATTAGAGGTTCATCCTTAAAGAGAAAAACAAATCAGTTTAACATCAAGGTAGAACATGACAGAAATCTAACTCCAGTTATCTCTTTAATAAAATAAGTACACCTTTTACAAGTTTTGACAATATATGACGATTAGAATTTGCCCTCCAAGAGTTACATTAAAGGATCAAAAATCTTCGTATACCTACAAGTAAAACAATGCTATGTTAGGGGGAAATAGTATTGGTTGAGCCAGATCAGACCTAGGTTCTGCAAATATTTCTTCTTGCTCTTACCTGCACATGCCACGCAGGTAACATTAATGATAAATTTCAGAGGCATCGATTAGATGAAATATGACAGATGGCTGACTTCCTTTCCTTCCACATAACACATTCCCATAGACTTAAATGCCATTTGACTTCCCTAGCAAAGTTTGCCATTTTCTATTATTCAATCATTTTCTTTCCATGTGACCTGCAACAGCTGTTCTTTCACCAATTACACCATTTTTACCTGATAAATTAAAAACAATTCTAATTAAATGCTATAATGAAACTATCAATCAATGTTACTGAGGCAGAACTTTAATGTAATTAGTTATCGATACCACAAAGAAGGATTTTGTTAGAATGAGAGTAGATGGGCGCTTGCAATAAAGATGGTCATGGTTGGAAATATATAAGTGATTTATCTTGTTGTTTTCCCAAAGGGCATTTGTTACATTAATATGGTCATGGAAGAATTCTAATGATACTGTTTTGAAACAAAATGCAATGGTTTTCAATACTAACAGTGAAGTCTATTTTCCTTGGATAGCCTTAGCAATAATTAATTTCTATGGAAAAAACAATTGATTTGATAAATGAATAGAAATGATGGAGGTACAAGGAAGACTTTTCTAGTCTGTATACCATTAGTATCCCAAAGAAACTATTAGTAAGAACCTCATTGGTGCTCTCTCCTATTATTAATTTCATGGATTGCATCTCTGCTACCCATTGTACATAAACAGTACTCAGTAATCACTCACAGAATGAATGCCTTCATGTACAGGGTAATTGTATTAGGTAGCGCAGTTGCATTTCATTGCACTTTATTAAAACAAAATACCAGTAATAAAACTATAACTCTAAACACATTCTCTTTTTAACAACTCAAAAATACATGCACTGAAAGTATAAATATGGGGAAAAAGATGAGAAAATCCATTAGCATACTAAGATTGGGTGATGTGATTCTGTAGAATACATAAATAATGCCTAATGCTTAAGGATTTTTTCAGTGACAGTATTAGCATGACAAAATGAATAAGATTAATTTATTTTGCATATAAATGTAATATTACATTATTAATTATTTATTTGTTCAACAACTCTAAAAGTGCTTTGCATAGCAAACAAAATTTACTTTCACTAATAAAGAAATTTGTAAAAGGTTACTTGTAATTTATGGCTTTCAAGGAGGGTATGAGAACCAGACTCCTGAGCCACTGATTTAGGAAGAATTTTTGGTCCCACCAAAGGGCTTGCTGCAGGGGAAATGGTACCGCATTACTGTTTGGCCTTTATGATACTTAATTCTGGAGACCAGAAGTTCTGTCATTGCTACCTGCAAGAAATGAGGTACCTCCTCCATCATAACTGCCAGGATATGACTTATCAGTTACCACATTCTCAGAAGTGTGTGTCTGTCGCCTTCTTCAGAACCTAAGTGCGCTCACATACATGAATGGCAGAGTCTATGTCACATATTTGCACTCTGTTA
Source organism: Arctocebus calabarensis (assembly GCA_963573935.1). Classification (NCBI taxonomy): domain Eukaryota; kingdom Metazoa; phylum Chordata; class Mammalia; order Primates; family Lorisidae; genus Arctocebus; species Arctocebus calabarensis. The sequence continues at coordinate 4,708 of CAUYON010192840.1, forward strand.
GCAGAGAAGTCTGGTGATACGATTTCTCTGGACCAATTCGGGGTTCAATCTATCTTGATGTTCTTTGCTTCTTGGTTGCTAGTGTCAGGAATGAGTACCAGGACTGATGATGGAGTGATCACAAATACAAAGCAATCTCACTCATGCAGCATTAATTGCTAAGTGAAAGTACGTCTTACAGGATAAGATGGTCATTCTGGGTGAGTGGAAAACACCCCAAAGTCTTAGTACCCACAGTCTTTTATATGCTCACTAGTTTGTTCCACCTCTCTCCTGAGTGGGATTTGATTCCCATTTCCCACCCTTGGTTGGGGTTATACAACAGGTTGTGATTATATAACAGTGTCCTTTCTACCAACAAGCCTTCTCAAATCCTTCATGAAAAACCCACTGGGGGTCAAAACCATAGTGCTGATTAGATAGTAATGAGGCGCCAAGTCAGTTAAGGTCACTAGGAGCTCCTTACTGGTCAGGCTCTACCCAGAGAAAAGTCTCTAGTCACAAATATCTGATACTGCAGTTGCTTTTCTGCATTTTCATTGATTATGTCTCTCCAATCGTGGCCATTTCCTATACTTGCCTTGCCACTTGTTTGCATCCTCTCTAACTAACATTGAAATGAAAGACTTCCTAAAAGTAGAAAATGACCAAAATGTAGGGAATGTTCAAGGCAAGTCGATACATATTTACTATGTACAGACAGTCCAGGTGAGCAACTTGTATACAGTATTAGAGGCTTATGGGCTCTTGATATGCTTGAACTATTTTCAGACTTAAGACATCAAGTTATTCATAATTCTCCCAGGCTAGTACAAATTTGGATTTTGATTGTAATGGATGTAAAATAATATTAGCTATCAATAAGAAACTTCCGGTATTGCGTGATGCAAGAGACACAAGTAGACACTGTCTGACTTTAGTGATATTTTCTTTGTGGAGGAATTTAGCAGCTATAATGGAAAATAGCACTGAATATATTATATTGGTTTTGAAAGAATTAACTTTTAAATGAATTTGAAAAAAGAAGAAAATTTAGTTGCATGACTTAACAAGGCATCCAAGGTCAAGGCCAGAATGATCAGTTATTGGTATGTGCTATATTTCATTGAGGGAAATATTCAACTTTTAACAGTGAGATCTGTTGAAGAAAACAATGATTTATCCCTAGAGATATTTCAAGGTGTACTATGAAGTCAAGGAAAAATATGCAGTAGGAAACAATGCCTTTGCCACCAATTTCTCTATTTGAAAGAGATTTAAAGTTTGGTTCTATAGGATTGCTTGTAGGCAAAGAGATCAGCAAAATCAAGAGTTCTTTATTCTAATTTATGCTAATTTTTCCACCTAACCTCAACTTTATGCTAATTTTCTTCTATATAACCTCATAGACATTTTTTCCTATTTCCTGGGAAAGTTTTGAAATATTAAATAATGTGTTTTTTTTATCCCTCCTGATAATTTCATTCTTCTGAACTTTCTTATTTAAATAGCATCCTGGGCCATTGCCTTGGGAGAGGGATTGGCAAGCCGGAAAGAAGAAAATAGCCTTCCAATCTCTTCCTGGCTTTGGTTTAAAGCCTAAAGCACTTAAGGGTAATTGAGAGAGCTCTAAGCATAGACAAAATGTTTGGAGAAATATGAGATAGAGGAAAAGTGTTCCATTTCCCCTGCTTGGCCTTGGACATTCTGCAACCCAACTTTTCTATTATAATGACCATGATTTTTAGAATAGAGTCACCTAAATTGAACTCTAGGGAGCAGAAATCTTCTCAGAAAAGGCTGCCTGGTGGTCCTTGCAAAACCTCAGAGAGTATTCCAGAAAGTCCCAAAGCTGAGGGATTTCTCTAACAACAAGCATTGAACAAAAGCGGCAAAGACTTTGTGCCTGTAGGGCTCATGGGCATGGGATTGGGCGTGTCTCTGTTGCTACCTGTGTGTAGCGACCAAAGATCAGACAGGATAACGGGCCTATCATTAGATCCCTACACAGAGAAATGACATTGAGGAACAGTCCCTCATCTTAAGTGATGTAGCCTGTACAAACCCTAATTAGAACTTGGAAGCTTACCCTGGGAAGGAGGGAGGAAAAACATCAAATTGCCTAAGATTTCAAGACACCATTCAGGCCTTGAAAGATAAATTATGCTTCTATAGAAAAAAAAATACTTCTCTGTGTGAACTGTGTACTAGCATATAATCTACACAGAGAAATGGAAGAAAATGCTTTATGTTCTTTGTTTTTTAATGAGAATGAATTTAAATGTAGTTATTTGTTGAACAAAATGTATTTATCTGCCATCTATAGAATTAAGAATTCTCCTTGTTTAACAATAAATATCTTTCTTTAGTCTTTATACTTTCCTGAGGTGTATATGATTTTGTAATAATCATTTGCAAATGCAAAAAAAAGCAAATATAAAAGTGACATGAATAACTACTCATAACCTAATGTTTTAGAATATCTTACTGTCTTAAACCATTACGGGCCCCTTGTTTTTGCCTTTATTTTAATAATGTCATTGTATCTGGTTCCTATAATTTGTTTTTGAATGTGAACAAGTTAAACTAACAATTACCACCAGATTTTCAAGTATACAATATTGACTTTGAAGAAATAATCCATTAAAGTATTTATCTTTTTGAGAGCTAGGTTTAAATGAAACCCATGAACAGGGTACAACTTGCTATTCTTATCTCACCAAGTTTTTATTGTTCTTGATTCAGGTTTTAAATACAGGCTTAAAAGGAATACATTTTTTTGCCAGCATGATGTCTTTTCATCTCAGGTCAGAAGGCTTTCCAAGGTTCACACATAATTCTGTCTCTTGTTTTTTTGGAATTTAAAGTTTCACACAAGCTAACACACACTCTCTCTCTCTGGCCTTTTCTTCTCTGGCTTTCAATTCCTTTTCCATGAAAACCAAACACACACAAAAACAGACAATAAAACTGCTAATTTCCTTTCTGTAACTTGCTAGGGTAAAAGTTACTTTTAATTTGAAAAATCTACTCTTATACTAACTCCTGGTAAGAAGGTAGTATCCTAAAAATTTGCTCATATCCTAAATGAACAAGCAGAGTGAGAGGAAAACAAACCAACAAACAAAAATCCATGATGTCACTGACTAAGATCTGAAAAAACAGAGGGAGAAATTTTTCCTCTCCATAGAATTAACTGGCTCTAATTTTTCTTCTGTTCTTAATTTAATTCATAACTTTTATAGATATTCTATTAATGAATGAATTTGTATGTAAGAATGAATAATTGAGTTGCATGAAGAATGTATTTATTCATTGACATCTGAGCTACAACTCCTTATCAACCTTTATAATTTTTTTCTAACCCAGGTTCCCTCCAGGTTTGGTCTGCTTTTCTGCTTTTAAATCACACTTAAACATTTATTTATGGGAGGCCCAATATGTGTAAGCTACTGTGCTATGTTGTTACCTGAGATAAGAAGATAAAAAAATTCCTCCCCTCAAAGAGCCCACATTCTTGCAGAAAAGATAAGACTTATCCACATATAAAAATAATAAAAGTAGCAAATGATAAATTCCACAAGAAAGGTGCAGATAAATTGCTATGGGTATGAAAGCCTAGGGAGATTGCAGAACATAACAACATTTTAACATAGATATAAAGTGTTCCTTTAAAAATGTAAATACTGTAAAACAGTGTATGTATTTGTTTAGTGTACCTCTTGAATTTCTCTGACTATATTATTCTTTTTAGTCTTCCAAAATAGTTTAATGATGACTTTATGTGACACAAAATCTGTCTTTTCATTTGGAAAACACTTTGACATATTGGCTCATGGCAGTGATTCCCAGAGATTATTGTTGCATTTTTCCTAGAAGGTAGAGTTTTAATGTGCTGGAGATGTCTGAGGCCTGCCAGGACATAGAATGTGTTAACAAAAGGAATTGTTTTATGTGTGAGGTATTCATTAAGCTTGATAAACATAGGCAGGGAAATAATTTTTTGGTATATCAAACCAAAAACCTCTCTTCCAAATGTAACCACCTTATCAGGGAAATTTTATAATCTATTTGAAAGATTTTCTTTTCTGATTGATGTTCATCAAATTTTATAGTTTCTATTTGCTTGTTGAGTTGAGGAATTAGACCAATGGTTGGCATTTAAAGACTCCGAATGCAGAGGGCATTTGTAACGTACAGAAAGACAAGGCTTTCCAACAGCAAACAGATGGGATGATTTGTTCTAATGGGCCATGTGTTCTTGGCTGGCCTAAATCTGAGTATGCTGACTCCCTATGCCCATTTGATTTATAATGAAAAGTAATTTCTGTTCAAGCAAGAAGGTTTTGGGACTAAAACTCAAGTGTTGCTTTTATGATTTGTCCTTATTAAAATTAGTATTTCTGTTGCACATCTGCAAATCTTTGCTTATATTAGATAAAGAACAAGAATTTATTTGTTTATGTAATTGAAGTCTGAGTTCAAACTTACTCAGGTATACATAGAGGGGCTTCAAAGTTACCATCAATTCTTGGAATTTTCACCATCTTTTAGCAAGACTTACCCCTATGTTAGTTTTATTTGCAGGTCTACATGGCAGCAAAAGAGGGGACTATTGCACTGGTCCTTAAACACACTCTGATTGGACAAAAATGGCTTATATGTCCAACATTCCTGAACCCAGTTACAGTTGCAAGGAAATTGTTGATTGGCTGGGAGTGGATAATGTGTTCCCCAAGTGGAAACAAAAATGATTCCCCCAACTAAAAGTCTATCCACTGAAAGTGAGGAAAAGGTGGGTGTCAATCAGAAAAACATAAATGCCCCTTAGAATGTTCTAGAGGCCCTGACACTTTTTAGTGTGGATCAGATGCTTGCCTAATAAGAGGATCCAAGGACCCATTTGGGGGTTCCATGGAAACAGTTATTAAGTGCAACAAAAGCATGAACTCTAAAAGTAGAATATGTGGATATATTTGTAAATGTATGTGTATGCACAGAGGGGAGAAAAAGTACAAAGACTTCTAAAGAAAATTCCAAAAAAATACACACACACACAGAGTACAATCTCTATGAGTAGACCATCTAAGGGACTGTAAATAACTGGTCAACATGGGGAATTGGTCAGCATAGGGAACTAGGCCTTAGTACGTGTGGTGCAGGCCTGGTCTATAAAAATTAGGTCAACTTACAGAGGTGGCCAGTGGAAGGCTGTCAACTATGGAGGTACTACTGATTTATTTTCTCCTAATAAGAATTTAAAAGTAGTTCAGAAATATAAAACTACATATATATGTTTTTACTTATATGTATTAAAACAATATTATTTATATATAAGTCATAAAATTATTTAATAACTAAAGGTGTATAGGCCTGAATTTTCTTAAGTTTCTATAATTATCTATTATAATTAAAATAATACATGGCCATTATAGAGCTATGTAGTTGAAATAATAAAAATAGCAATGTTGCTGAATTATTAAAGTGAATCTTTGCCTTTCCCTAAACTGATTTTCATATAAATCAATGCGATGCTGATAATTAATATAAATCACATTTAGGAGATACTGAGTAGAAGCTATAACACACTGAGTTGTACTCTTCTTCTCTGAGCTCTACTGGTCATCCTGCTAGCAATGAGAGAAAATGATCATCTCCTTTGTCCTGTATGAATTCTTTCTAGAAATTAGGCTTATATTTGAAGCTATGCTGTGTATCTAGATATTTAGTTCTCTCCTTTAATAAATAGCAATAAAAACAACAGCAGTAATGACAATAAGAATAATCAGAATAGTAACAGCAGCTACCATTTATTATACAGTTACTATGTTTTGGGTACAGAATTAAGCATTCTGTAGGTATAACCTAATTTGATCCATATAACAATTCTAGCATTCATTTATTTATTTAGTCAAGGGAAATGTATTTGAGAAATTATATTTATTTGTTATTTATTTATTTATATTTTAGAAATAGGGTCTTGATGTGTCCTCCAGGCTGAAGTGTAATGGGGTGATTATAGCTCACTGTAGCCTCAAACTCTTGGACTCAAACAATGCTTCTGCCTTAGCTTCCTGAATAGCTAGGACTACTGGTGTGTGCCACTATGCCTGGTTATTTTTAATTTTTTTGTAGAATTGGTTTCTCTCTATTTTGCCCAAGGTGGTCTTGAACTCCCAACCTCCAGCGATCTTCCCTCCTGGTCCTCACAATGTTCTGGGACTATAGTCATGAGCTACCATACCCTCCTGGAAGGTAGATATTTTATTATAAGGATGAGTGATACAAAATGAGAGACCAGTAAAGGTGAAGGAGTGGAGAGTGGTCCATTTCAGCAATGACATGATTTCCCTGGAAACATAACCGAGTATTAAGTGTTAAGAATGATGAGGACCTACATCTGATTCCAGGCAGCTCCTTAGATGTACTTATTAAGTATTCTGATGGAGGAGGGGCCCATGGGTACTTGTGGAATAAAAACTTATCATGCGAGGGCTTTGTTCCCAGGGAAAATGAAGAGAAATTGGCATTTGCCTTAAGATTAGTGTTATACTTTCTGTTATGGGTTAAATGTGTCCTCCAGAATTCACGGGTTGGAAACTTAATCCCCAGTGTAACAGTGTTGGGAGGAGGGGCCTTGGGGGAGTTGTATAGGTCATGAGAGTTCTGACCACATGGAAGGATGAATGCTGCGATAGAAAGGGCTTGTAGGACTAGGATCCCTTCTGCTTTCCACCCTGTGAGGACGTTACAGAAAGGCCTTCACTGGAACCCAGCTGCTTGATCTTGGATTTCCCAGCCTACAGAACTATGAGAATAAATCTCTGTTCTTTATAAATCAACCAGCCACAAGTACTTTGTTGTAGCAGCACAAATTGATAAGATACTAAGATACTTTGTTTTAGTTAAAGACTTCATCAGAGTTCTGTGGCACCTTTCTGCCATTAATTTAGGGAGAGATGATCAGAAAATTACTTTCTCTTATAACTTTATTTTTTGTCCCTGTATCTTGAACAGTATGGTACTTGTTTTTAATATTTAAGAATGAGGGCACTAGTGTTTGAGAGACCTGGGAATGACCTGAGTTCAAAACCCAGATGTGCCACTTAGTTTCCAAGTGATGGTGGTGAAATCACTTAACCTTTTCAAAGCTTAGTTTTCCTACCTGTAGAGTTAGCTTAGTGTGGTTGTTTATCGCATTTGTAAAATGCCTTTAGTAGAATGCTATACAAAAGCAATAATTTAACAAAGGTCAATTGTACATGCCGGATTGCTGGGGTCAATCTCTGGATCTACCTCTTACTAGTCATATGATCTTGGACAATCTACTTAAATTTTCACTGTGTTGGCTTTCTTATCTGTGAAATGAAGATAATCATTTGTTGTGAGAGTTCCATGAATTAATTTATGTGAAGTGCTTAGAACAGAACTGGGCTCATAGCTCAATATCCATGTTTTTTTTTAAATATATCAGTTTTTTCTTCTAGGCTAGTAGAGAGAACTATAAGTGACTATTGATTAAAAAGCACATAGTGTAATGCTTCTATATTCTAAGTGTTCTATTAACTTATATTAAGGCTAAGCAGCTGCAATATTAAGCAGGTTGACACAAACATTATGGAGTAGCAAGCACACACTAGGATTCACCCTCAATTCTGTTCTTAAGTTGAGGATTTAATAGTTATCCTAAGGCAGTGTTGTTTCAACGATGAGATACCTGTGTAAACATTTCCTTTTATAACTTCCTTAAGTTCATCAATTTATTTCAGAGGGTCCCTGAGAATCACCTGAAGGAGAAGATTCTTGTCATTCTAGTATCTATTGCTGGTTCCTTCTCTCCATCTTTACTCATTTCTTCTATCTACTAGGCTCAAAATCTAGATGTTAGGGAACCTTGCCTAATATTCTATCCTGTCCCTTTACTTTCTCTTTCAACAGAGTCCAATAGATGAATTAATCCAGACTTACATCTTAAATATCATCTGGTAACTAAGCCAATATTCCCAAGTTCCATCCCTAATTCGGACTTCTTCCTGGAATTTTAAATGCCTATGTGATATCTTTACATGAATGTCTAGTAGGCGTCTCACATTTAATATGCTCAACACTGAACTGTTAGTTCTGAGTTCCTTCTCTTTAGTTCATTCTGTCTTCTGAACTAACTAATAATAATTCAGTTGTTCTAGACCAAAAAATAAAGAAGAGAGATTATCTTTATCTCTCTCTCTTTTCCTTATCACATCCAATCTGTCAGCATGTTTTGTCAAACATATTAGCATAGCATTCATTAATTCGTACAAATAATTTATTTTATTTTATTTTTTTATTTTTTAACAGGTTAACAGTTTATTAAGAATTAAACAAAGGTATGATGTGATACAGTACAAGCAAGACACTCAAGATAGGTATAATAGTACTACCCACACAAAAACTTAAATTTCACCTCAAAATAAATCACAAGACAAAAGAGAAAGCAATTTCACTGTTAAAAAGTGAGATATTTCATGCAAAGTATTAACTCTGCCCCCCCCAAAGCCCAACCTCCCAACAAACAAAATTCTATCTGGGAATACTGCTATGCTAACATGTTAACCACAGTATAATCATTCATGGGAAAACAGTAATTAAGCAATGAATTAAATTAAATAACAAAGTTCAAACTATCATAAACTCATAGACCACAATGATTTTATAAGACAAGCGATTCCAGAAATCTTATTAACCAAATAATTTATTTCTCTCCATCCCTACTGGTACCATCTTCATCCAAAACATTATTATTTTCTTATTAGAATTCAACAGTGGTATGCTATCTAATTTTCTTGCTTTTTCTCTTATCTACTCACCCTGTACTTAGTAGACCAGATCATGCTGCTCCTTTATTTGAGGCCTTCTGTGGCTGTCAACAGAAGGAGATTAGATCAGAATTCCTATCCTGGTTTGCCTAATCAGCCCTGTGTTTTTTTTCTATAACCTCACTTAAACTACTCTCCTATATTCACACTGTCCAGGATACATTGGCCTTCCTTTCTCACCGTGGAACAAATTAAACTCATAATTTTTTCAGGCCTTTTGCCCTGTGTTCAGCTTGTACTTGGAATGCTGTTTGTCATAATCTTCATTCTTACTTTCACATCTCAGTTTATATGCCATTTTTCAAATTACCTATCCCTATGATCACAAATAAAGCAACCCAGAAGTTGTTTCCTATTATATCATTACCTTTTAAGATTTTGCAGAGAATTTTTTTCAACATTTGATACTTTTCCTCATTTATTGACTAACTTCTTCCAGACTGACTCACAGTAGTTTTTCAGAGTGGTTTTGTTCCCCACTCTAGGTAACATTTAGCAATGTCTAGAGACATATTAGTTATCGTAATGTGAGGGATGCTAAACATCTCGAGGGATGCTAAACATCTTTGTTCCCTACTACAAAGAATTATCTGCCCCCAAATGTCCCCTAGCTGCTGATATTGAAAAGCTCTGAATCAGAATAAAACAATAAAAGAGCGAGGACTTTGCCTATTTGTTTTATGTGGTATCGCTAATGCCTAGAACAGTAATAGGTATAGACAGAGCATTCAGTACATACACTGAATAAATAAATGTTTAAACTTAAGATTTTAAAGACATTAATAGTATAAAGAATCCATTTGGGTACATATTAAAGCAATTTTTGATCTCAAAAGCTTGATAAATATCATGACCTCTGAAAAATCTAAATTGATAGTACTTGTCATTGATGGAGTAAAAAATATATAGGAATTAGGGAATGATGGTTGTCGGAAACCCCACTCCTACTGCACTTTGGATATGAAGGATCTCTGAGAATGATGCAAATCTAGGTCAAAATGTTCTGTTTTGAAAGAACTTTCCTCTTTTAAGATAGCAGCTTGCATAGTAATTATGAGTAGTCAAAAGCCAGACTGCCTTGGTTCGAGTTCCCCTTCGACATTTCATAACTGTGTGACCTTATATAGCTTCTTGAGATTCTTCATCCCTCCATTTCTAATGTGCAAAATGTAGGTAATAATGCAAGTACCTTGCCTGTGAGATTGTTTTGAAAATTACAAATGAGACAATGTACGTAGAGCGCTCAGAGGTTAGTGCTTAATGCACAGTATGAGTGTTATGTCTCTTCACAGGTTAAAAGACCCTGGCTCTGTCTTTCCTTGATGTCTAGGGGGTCACCTGGGAATCTTGATCACTCTGAAGAGAGTTCCAGATGACAGAAATGAACCTTACCTATAATAATCCTTCATTGTAAAAAATAGTGAGGTAGGATTACACATTAGTGTATGTGCTGTAAGATGATGATAAAGATGGAATTCTCAATGTAATAATCTCCTTTCAAAACCCTTTGACACAGGACTAAGGTGAGAAATGGGATTCCAGCTCTTACATGTATGATCAGCTTGGAGTCATGAATTAGACACCCATGACAATGAGCTACAAGTTGAAAAGTAGCATGCCCATCTGCCACCATAGCCACAGAGCTGTGCAGGGTTCTCCACTACTTCTGCTGTCTCTGGTTTCACCTTTGGTTATCACTCATCTCCTTGTTCTGCCTCTAGGCAGATGGTGACACTCTGTAGCAAATAAATACGTGGGAAATGGTTGTGCTCCTTGGAGGAATTTCTGAGGTAAGTGAGAGGCCTCATAGTTATTATATACAGTATGACTAATGAATTGTTGTTTTCCCTCGCTGCACTCAATGTGGGAAGTATTATTGCACCTAGCCTTGGTCAAGTGTGGTATATTGATTTCCTTTTGTGATTTCAAATTTTCAAGTAACCTTAACTAAAGATCTGAAATAGAAAAACCAATTTTAAATCAGATGAAGTGTGCATTGAACTTTAGAACTAGATTTTACATGGTAGTTTTTGATAAAATCTTAGTTTGTCTGGATTTATTTTGATATTTTTGATATTGTCTTTTAAAGATATATGTCTTTTAGAGATTCCTTTTAGGGCCGGGTGCAGTGGCTCACACTTGTAGTCCTAGCACTCTGGGGGACCAAGACAGGTGGATTGCTTGACCTTAGGAGTTCAACACAAGCTTGAGCAAGAGGGAGACCCTGTCTCTAAAAAGTAGCCAGGCATTGTGGCAGGTGCCTGTTGTCCCAGCTACTTGAGAGGCTGAGGCAAGAGGATTACTCAAGCCCAAGACCAAGATGACGAGTGAGATTTTGTCTCAAAAAAAAATAAATAAATAAAAAGAAGAAGATTCTTTTTGATTTGAGATTTTTATTGATACCTGATAAATATGTGGCAAATTATCTTTCTTTTTTAACAACTTCTTGAGATATTATTTACATACCATAAAATTTGTCAATTTAAAATGTACACTTATGTACACCAATGCCCTAAAGTGTTTCTCTTATGTTTGCTTTTACTACTTTCATATTTCATGGTCTTATATTTATGTCTTTAGCCCATTTTGACTTGATTATTGCATATGTTAAAAAATAAGGATATAGTTTCATTTTCCTACCCATGGATATTCAGTCTTCCTAGCACCATTTATTAAACAGACTGCTCTTGTTCTTGACAACTTTGTCAACAATACATTCACTATTGATGTGTGGATTTATTTATTGGATATTAATTGTGTTCCATTGATTTATTTGTGTGTTTTTCTGTCAGTATCATGCTTTTTTGGTTACTATACCTTTGTAGTATAATTTGATGCCAGGTAATGTGATTCCTCCATTTGTAATCATTTTGATCCAGATGCCTTTGGCTATTTTGGGTATTTTGTGATTCCATATAAATTTTAGACTTTTTTTTCCATTTCTGTGAGAATATCATTGGCAGTTTGAAAGACATTACACTGAGTCACTACATTAGTTATACAGGCATTTTAACAATATTAATTCTTCCGATACATTAGTGTGGATTATCTTTCTGTTTTTTGTGTGTTGTCTTCAATTATTTCCATGACATTTTATGGTTTTCATTATAGAGATCTTTCATTTCTTTGGTTAAGTTTATTTGTAGGTATTTTATTTGTTTGTAGCTATTATAAATGGGATTAATTTCTTGGTTTCTTTTTCAGATTGTTTACTGAAGGCAAATAGAAGTGCTACTGATTTTTGTATCCTGCAACTTTATCATATTTTTATCAATTATAATAGTTTCCTTCAGAGTCCTTATGTTTCAAATAAGCTGCAAATAAGGATAATTTAATTTCTTCCTTTCTAATTTAGTTGTCTTTTATTTTCCTCTCTTGTCTGATTGCTCTAGCCAGAACGTCCAGTTCTTTGCTGAATATCACTGTGTGAAAGTTAGTATCTTGTCTTGATTTAGATCTTAGAGAAGAAGCTGTCAATTTCCCCCCATTTAATATGACACTCACTGTGTATCCTTCATATATGGATTTTATCATATTGACATATCAAATTCCTTATATATTTATAATCTAAGAATTTTTATCATGAAGAAGTATTGAGTTTTATGGAATAATTTTTTAGCATCTATGGAAATGATCACATGGCTTTTGTTCTTCCTTCTGCTGATACGATGTATCACATTGATATTATGTTGAACTATTTTTTGTCTCATTCAAGCTCAAAGTATTTACCCGTTTTCTCTTTAGATGTATATTATGTAGCTCACATTTAGGACTTTGTTCCATTTGATTTTTTTTTTTTTTGTATTTGATGTGAAGTATTAATCTAATTTGATATTTTTGCTTGTGTCTGTGCAGTTGTCCCTGTATTATTTGTTGAAAAAAAAAACTGGTGCTTTTTCACTAAATTATCCTGGCACGCTTGTTGATAATAGTTAATTTTGTATTGAAGAACTAGCCAATATAAATAATATTTTGTAAAAAAAATGTACACTTAGATGTTTCTAGTATATTTAAAAGGTCATGCAGCTATCACTGAAATCTAAGTTTAGAATATTTCGATCACCCTAAAAGGAAACTTTTGTGTTTATTATCAGTTACTCCTTACTTTCCCTCCAAGTCCTAAGCAACCACCATTCTATATTCTGTCACTATATATTTGCTTATTCTGGACATTTAATATAAAGGGAATCATACAATATGTGGTCTTTTGCATCTGGCTTCTTTCTTACAGCATATTGTAAATCAGCCTTATTAAAATCTCAGCTTTTAGATTTGTAGTAACAAAACTCTTGAAGTCCTAATTTTTTATGGTTTGGCTCATATGCACTTTGTATTGCTCTTTTGAAGTCACTTTTCTGAGACCTCATCCTGGTGAAAGTTGGAAAGGGCCTTACGTAGGAGCTACTACAGTATTTCTCTTAATATCACCTTGGATACTAGTGAAGGTTTGCATGTATTTGGGCTCTTCCTGAAGGGACTGCATCTGGGGCTCAAGGACACTAATGGCTTGGTAATAGATTCAGTGGGTATTATAACCATGACCTTGAATGTTGCCTCTTCCATCTCCCTGTCCTCTTCTGCAGAACTTTATGTGTTTGTGTGTTTTGTTATGACCCTCCGGCGAATAATATCTGCCTTGAAAACATTGGAGTCCTTTCCTCAGTAGGACCTGCGCTGGCTTCAATCTAGTGGGGAGGTAGGGGTTCCTAAAATCTGACTTACTTCTAAACCATTAGCTTCTGACATTCGCCTTCCTACATAGCGATTGACATAGGTAATATTATCTTATGACTTCCTGTAGTCAACAGTTGTTCCATAAAGTCAGAGATTGATGTAAGAGTCATTCAGTAAATGCCTGAGAATAAAATGCAACACATGAAATGCAAGAATAAACAACCATTGAATGAATGGTATGTGTTTGGCCCCAAAATGAAGGAGATAAGAATAATAAGGATGGCTCAGCACCTGTAACTCAGTGAGTAGAGCACCAGCCACATACACTGAAGCTGGCTGGTTCAAGCCCGGCCCAGGCCTGCTAAACACAATGATAACTGCTACCAAAAAAGACCTGGGTGTTGTGGCAGGCGCCTGTAGTCCCAGATACGTGGACAGCTGAGGCAAGAGAACCGCTTAAGCCCAAGACTTTGAGGTTGCTGTGAGCTGTGACACCATGGCACTCTACTGAAGGTGACATAGTGAGACTCTGTCTCAAAAAAATAAAAGAATGATAAAGATAATAATTACAATATTATACAGTATACAATAAGGTCTAATATTAACAAGGATTTACTCTTTGCTAAGTACTATGCCAAGAACTTTATATACCTTTTCTGTTTATGTACCAAAGTCCAATGATGATATTCATTTCACATTAACTGCTGCCTTCTCCTCCTTGACAATGTTCCAAACACATTACCTATACTATTACCTCATATAATTAACATGACAAATCCAGGAAGTAGGTATTATTATTCATATCCCCACTTTCCTGGTGAATGAAGTACGATGATTAGGGATCCCTGATGTAGTTATCTCAGCACTGTCTCCTAAAAATGTTCACTTTTTTTCCCTTTCACTCCCAAGGGAGAATTATGTCTTGGGAACCACAGAACAACATATGGCCACTGACTATCCAAGCATTTAACTGCTGCTGCAAGACTCAGAGAGCGCCCATTTTCTTCAAAGTTACCTGGCATGTTCCTGGTGTCTACTTCAGGTTGCTTTTGAACTAAAGATAACGCAGAAATAGTGCTCTAGCTAATTTGAGTTGAACAGGTGGCATAAATGAGAGAGAAATCTTTATTTCAAGTCATTGAAATATTTGCTTGTAACTGCAGCATAAACTTCCCCAGCTGATATTCTCAGCCTTATAAATGGTAGAGCAGCAGTGAAACACAAGCATTCTCGCTCTAGAGCCTGGGTCCTTAACTCTTATGCCAAATTTCTTCCTATGAAGTAGGTACTTTTATTTCTCAGAATTTAAAATGAGATAATTAAGGCTCTGAAAGCTTTTAATAGTTGCTCAAGTTCTCAGAGCTAGTAAATGGAAACTCTGTCTTGAACACAAGTCCATTAAGGTAGATACTATTCTATAATGTCTATGTCTAAAAATAAGACAGTTTTGTTCTGCACTTTGCTGTGCAATTTATTGTATAATAGAGTCATATTCATAGCAATGCAGAAAAGCATACGATAACTCAGTCCTAGGTGTATGTGAAATCATTTACAGAGGAGGTTACATGTGCAACATAGATTGCTAGATGTCGCAGGCAGAGTTTTAAGATAGCCTCCAAGATTCTTGCTGCCTACTCTATATAACCAATAAAATTTCTTCCTCTTGAAGAAGTGAGGGAGGGGCTTGGGTTGATGAATGTCATTCCCAAGATTAAGTTTCCTTCTGTGGCGAAGGTGAGGGGATGTCATAGATGTGATAAGGGTCCATAATCAGCCTTACTGTGAGTTACTAGAAAAGAGAGACTATCTTACAGACTTAACTTAGTCAGTGGTGACATAGCGCTCACCAGGCAGAATATCTAGACTTCACTGCTGGATTCCAGGGTTTGGCCATAAGCAGAAAGCAGAAGGCATCTGACTGGAGCATCTGTGGTGTCTTTTCAGAAGGTCTATGACATGTAGACTTGATTCCATTACAAAGTAACTGCTGATTTTGCATTTTACACAGAAGGGGATTGGAGACTGTAGAAATGTATGAAAATGTCTATATGATGTTCTGAGCTCTCTATTTCCCCAGCAAGGAGAAAGACCATGAGGCAGGATGACAGGTATTCAGGCTCAAGGAATAGTCAGCCTTAGACTGGCTCATGGCATATCCACTTACCAACTGATTGATCCTTGGAAAGTTACTTTCCCTAGCCTTATTTTCCATGTGGGAAAAGGAGACAATAATAAATGTCATGGGGTTGTGGTAAACACTCAGGTAATATATGTAAAGAACTTTGCATGCAGTAGGCACTCAATAATCAATTACTCTTGTTAGAAGTAGTGTGGTGTCAAGAAAAAGCTAGGACTGATAAAACCACCAGCATTTGAACCTTAGCTTTCAACTTGCTAGCTATGTGTACATGAGCAGGTTTTACCTCCTCATTATTATACTTTCCAATTACTCATCTATAAAAGAGCAGTCAGATCTTCCTTGATGAGTTGATAGAAGAATGAAAAACAGTATTTACAAATTGTTGATTCCACTGCCTGCCATTATAGAATACAGTCAATAACTGATAAATATGACGATTTTCTTTTTAGTTATGTCTTTTCCAGAATTATGATGATTTTTTTTTACTGTTACCAAGGTGGTCGTGGCCAGTCAGAACTTCTCTGAGCTCGTGGTGTAAAGCACCTCCAGGAACATTCTTACACTCTTATCAGAGTGATATTAATAATGATACCCAAATACAACACGTTTGTGGGTTTGGAGTGTCATTCACTCCTCCACTCCTCTGGAAGTGATACAAGTCTGACTGATAGAAACATAGCAAGGAGTTAGCAAAGTAATAAAAACCACAAGTCCCACTCCCATGTGGGCCTTTCTGGGAAAAGCTGGCTGAAACCAGGTGAAAGGACTGATACCAAAATGGGATATTTATCTCACATTTTGAATTTACACAGGTGTCTGCAAATTCAGGCATACCCAGAGGAGTGACAGAACGAGAGAGACAGAGACGAGCTGAGTTAGAGACATGTGAACGTACACTTGGTCCACTTACCCAGCCCACTGTGTGGGACGGGGCGTGTTCCTTCGTCTACACAGTCACAGCCGGAACCAAGAATAAAGGACCAGGGAGGTCCAGCCTTGTATGCCCACTGTGTAGGAGCAAGATAAAAAGGAGAGTTGGTAATACCTGCCTAGAAAAAGGAAAGAAGAAGGGGTTTATGGGAGGCAGAATCTTCACCCACTTGTAAACACACACATTGATTGTTAAGTGTGGGTTATAACAGCCTCGCTCCCTTGCTCTAATGTGAAACAGCTCTGAAATTCATCCCCATTGCAAAGCTCCCAGGGGGTCTGCTGGAGACTTGTTGTGACCCCATGTGAACCATCAACATCTCCCTCTGCCAACTCCTACTTCTTTCACTTACGTAATCTTAGGTCTTGATACTAAAAACATCCTCAATAAGCCGCCTATGTGCTAAGCTCCATCTCAGAGTCTGTTATTTCCTGAGAAAGAGGAAGGGAACCTAAGAAATATTCACAAAGTCCCTGCTCACCCACTCCTGGGTGACATCAGGTTTCCTTTCCCAGAAATCCTCTAGCTCTGTTAGATACCTCAAGAGAGGTAGTTGAGATACCTCAACAGAGTTTGCGTGTTTCTGCCTTGAAATTTCAATTTGTGTTTTGTCATCTTGATCAGACTCCTGGCTTTTCCCAAACAAGTTGTTAGCCAGGCATGGTGGTGGCTCATGCCTGTAATCCTAACACCTTGGGGTGCCAAAGTGGGAGGATCACTTGAGCTCAGGAGTTTGAGACCAGCCTGAGCAAGAGCAAGACCCAATCTCTACTAAAAATAGAAAAATTAGCTGTGCATTGGGCCTGTAGTCCCAGCTACTTAGGAGGCTGAGGCAAGCATCACTTGAGCCTAGGAGTTTGAAATTGCTGTGAGCTGGGCTGACATCAGGGCACTCTAGCCTGGGGTAAAAGGGTGAGTCTCTGTCTCAAAAAAAAAAAAAGTAAACTTTGATACATTTCCATGTATTTTCCAGTTCCCAGACATTTTCCTTGCATAGATAACAAACATCTACAGAAATAATTAAGTAAATCCAGGTTGTAATAGGAACTGTCATCCCAAGGTATTCTCAATAACTAAATTTTAAAGTATAATTATGGAGCACCTGGAGAAAATCAGCCCATATAAGGAAGGTGGTGTGTCTGTACAGATTAAAACTATGGTCTGAAGATTAGTTACCTATAGGGGCATGGGATTGTAGTAATAAGGCTTGAGTTATTTCAGGAGAAGCTGGAAATTCAGGCTTTATATGATATTTTCTAATAATTCAAACATATAACCAGCTAATTAAATATCTGTGAATTGCATTCAGCTGGTGTGTGCATCCAGGACAGGCAAGAGGCTAAAACTCCCGGGAAGGAATTTTTAGATTTTAAACACCTTTGGTTTTTTCAGTTGTGTTTGTCTGTCTGAAATAGTTGTATTTCATGAGAGAATGATAAGCTGTCTTTATTTGGAGGGTCATTTTTATCTACTGTTGTGTACTAATATCTCTCATTGAGAAGACTAAGGGAAAAAGGTTAGGTGCTGAACATGGTATTTGGATCATAATTTGCAGAATGTTTTCCGAGTCTCTGAAGAAAGGTGCAATAGAGCTGTTGTTTGTAATGCTATTGTCTGTAATGCCTCTTTTTTTCAGGTTTAGGATGAGCCTGTGAATGGCTGGCTATTTATTGGAAAAGGCAGCCAGATCATTTTGTGCCAGCATCACTGCATTTATATTTCAAGGATACAAAAAGAGAAAACCCAAACCCAAGTCCAAATCCTTTCTTCTAGCATCCAGAGAAATATATCTTCTTTTTCTCCCATCTGATCACTTCTGACATCTGGGTAGTAAATATGGATTAGATAAGAGCATAAGCACTAAATTTCTTTTGTTGTTTCTAGCTCATAACATAAGATGATCAGGTGTGTGTAAGAAAAGAGCCTTGTATGTGAACACTGGGATACTTAAGGGTAGTATTGTTAATGAAGGACAGGTTGTGTGTGTGTGTGTGTCTGCCTGGGTGACTATCTAGGGTCAGAATATGGAGTAGTGGGGATGAGGGTATGTGGTGTATGTAACACTCTTTGAGCAAATGCTGGAAAATTTAATGGCTTATTGTGAAAAGAATGCTTTGAAATTGTATCTTACTGGTGGGGAGTTCAGCTCAAAGAGTTAACACTTTGTTGCAAAGGAAAGAGTTAGTAAGTTAATATCTGATTTATTTAATGTGGGACATTGGAGTGGGGCTAAGCAACTGAGAAACAATCCAATATCAAAATTTATAATTTACGATGCTAAAACTGTCTATGGAAAATGCACATAAAGGTCCCAAATTAAGGTACATTCTTATTTTGTACAAAAGGAGAGAAACCAGGTGAACTGAACAGCTTATATGAGTTAACCATTTATTTGGAGTTAGACTCTGTCTTTGGACATCAGTTGTAAGTAGAAAATAGAAACTAGAGGTAAAGGATGAGTAAGTTTTTAAATCAATTCTGATCATTTGCCTATGCGAACTAAAATGTTTCACTTTTGATAGTGAATCAAGGCAAAATTCAATAAATAAAACAAGTTTTATTTTTATATACTTACGGTGTTCCCAAACATCACATATTAATTTACTGCAGGGGAATTTGATCTCAGTTGATATTCTTTAAAATCATTCTTTATAAATTGTTTAAATGTATTAATTTAATTAACATATTTTAAAATTGCATAATAAAGCTATCAGCTTCGTTCTACTGACACTCTAAATGTTCTTAGTTGTATCATGTACAATTTCATTTATTTTGAAGAAACATCCTATATGTGTCTATGAAATAGACATAGAAATGTTGTTTTTATTTTTTTGAGATGGAGCCTCGAGCTGTCACCCTGGATAGAGTGCTATGGCATCACAGCTCACAGCAACCTCCAATTCCTGGGCTCAAGCGAGTCTCCTGCCTCCGCCTCCCAAGTAGCTGGGACTACAGGTGCCCGCCACAACGCCCGG
>CAUYON010192841.1:0-12018 GCA_963573935.1 Arctocebus calabarensis
CACACGCAACCACTTGCCAGATCTCCACCGCTTTTGCCTTCCTCAGGGGGTCCAGAAGTCTCACGCTGTCTCCCTGTGTCCCCAAAGGGATGTTTCTGGGCAGATCTCGTCAGCCAGAGATGCCTGAAGTCTTCTCTCCCCGGTCTCACCGAGCCCAGTTGCAAGGAAGCTGTTACTCGGCCACCATCTTGGCTCCTCCCCTCAATTGGGGCTTTTTAAAAAAGACTCAATGCGGGCGATGACTGTGGCTCAGTGAGCAGGGCACGGGCCTCATATACCGAGGGTAGTGGGTTCAAACCCGGCACAAGCCAAACTGCAACCAAAAAATAGCCGGGCTTTATGGTGGGCTCCTCAGGAGGACGAGGCAAGAGGATCACCTAAACCCAAGAGCTGGAGGTTGCTGTGAGTTGTGACGCCAAAGCATACTACTGAGGGCAACAAAGTAAAACTCTGTGTTGCACGTGGATAAACACAACGGCCTTATCCATGCACACACCACCTCCAGACGAAGAGACTCCCTGGGCAAAGTGTGGAGGAAGGGATAACACATCCTCCATGAACTGCCACGTGTTGAGCTATGCAGAAGACATAGGTGTCTCTTTACATAGGTGTTTCCTCTCCTCTAATACAATCTTAGACACTGAGAAATTGTCATTTAGGGTTCCAGATGTAACAGCAAAGCAGCATTAGCTCATTAAATGTGAAATGTCTGATTCTAAATTAAAAGTTTAGTTTATTATATCTCAAATAAGAAGCAGTAACATTAATCAAAGCATGCACCTAAGTATTGACACAGTTCTGCCATCTTAATGGTAGCTTGTGTAAGTCAGTGGAGAAGAACCCGGGAGAGAGACAATGGCAATGAAATGAAAAAGGCTTTTTCCACAGCTTGCTGAGATTTCAACATTTTTCCTTGCAAGAATTGGTCTAGCCTGGAAGAAGTGGTAGTTGGTGTGAGGTCTGGGGTATGTACTGGATGACAGGGAGTTTCCAAGTCCAGCTCCTATAGTTTGAGTGGTGTTATTTGTGGGACATGTGGTTGAGAGTTATCTCATAAGAGGATTGGTCGGTCTCTGTTGACCAATCTTGGCTCCTTAATCACACAAAGCCTCATCATTTCACCCACTTGGTTACAGTAGACATCTGCTGTAATAGATTGACTAAGTTTCATAAAGCTGAAGTGTATGATATCAGGTCTGGATGAACCTTGGCTTTTTTTGATGAATATTCAATTTTGGCACTTCATCATTATCCAACTACTATGCAAAATACTTGCAATTGTCAAAAAGTCCATTTTTCATCACACATAACAATAAACTATACAAATGGTTTGCCTTTATGACATGACAGAAAAGAAAGGCAAACTTCAAGAGAATTTGTCTTATGATGCTTGTTTAATTCATGTGGAACTCATCTATCCAGCTTCTTTACTTTAATGATTTATTTCAAATGGTCCACCATTGTTAGAATAGTAATGTCAAACCTTCCTGCTAATTCATGCAAATGTTGAGAAGGATTCGCTTCCACTGCAGTGTTCAGCTCATCAATCTCACCTTCATCTCAGGTTTTTCACATGGCTCATTTTCAAGATTGAAATCACTATAATGGAACTTCTCACATAATCAACAGTGTATGTGTTCACAAGCCACATCCTTTCCAAACACTTTGTTGATATTTCCAGCTGTCTATGTTACACTGGTTCCATAACAGAACTCATATTTAAAAATAACACAAATTTTGACTTATGCATTGTTTCACAAATATTTCTCTAAAAAGAAAATGGGGGTGGGGTGGAGCAAGATGGTAGACCAGAAGAATTGTTCAGTTGAGCTGTCTGAGAACATATAGGGGAAAGGAGAGAACCCAGCCACACCTGGTACAGGGACATTACCCAGAGTCATAGCTCAGGGAGTACAGTGAGGAAGTGGTGAGCTGGATATAGCATATGATCTGGAGAGGTGGAAATCTGATGAATTAGGCAAGTGATTGTGACCAGCTAGGATTGGCTGCCCCTCCCACAGAAGTCTGGGATTGCAGGAAGCCTTCTTAGGGTTTTCAGTTGTTGGGGAAGCTGCGCATTGAGTGGAAAGCTTAGAAGAGTGGACAGACTTGAACAGTGTACAGCAACCAAATTTGAATGCCAGTTGGAGTGTATTTGCCATAGGTTTGGTGGCTAGCAACATGGCCATACTGAGAAGGTTTCAGTAGGAAGGTCGTGAGAAGGTCTTAGCAGGAGTGTAAAGCACAGCCATCTTAATTCTGCCTGCTGGGACCAGAGCTCCACTCTTGGGACAGGCTGAGGGATTCACAATCCTATGGGAACTGGAGTTGAGGAGCACTGTAAGACCTCCCCTAAAGGATTCTTGTGAGCTTTAAGATCTCAACCCAGCAGAGTCTGAATGCTGAAGAAACAACAGGTGATCACTGAAGGCAACTAAGTTTGGAATAAGGACCATAGAGGTTGGTTGGCTGTGTTCTCTGTCTCATAAAAAAACCACAGCACTACCTTGTGTTCCAGAGACATATTGCAACATGATGTCATCAAGAGCAAGGACTTCTGTTTGAAGCAAAGGAGGCAATGAGAAGCAAAAAGGAGGACAAGGAAGTGAATAGGAAGAGAGAACACATGAGAAGGAATCAATAGAAAAATTCAGGCAACATGAAAAACCAAAACAGAGGAACTCCCCTAAGGAACCATGAGGTAGCTTCTGTAGAAGACTCCACCTATAAAGAATTAATGGACTTGAAAGAAAGGAAATTTAATATATGAATGATAAAGACAATAAAATTTATGGATGAGAAAATGGAAAGAAAAACCCAAAAGTCAGGTGAGAGATACATGCAATATAGAAAGGATATGGAGAAGCTTAAGGAAATAAAGGAGATGATGAGGGAAGGTAAAGATGCAATAGAAAGTCTTATAAATATATTAGACCATGGAGAAGAAAGAACTTCAGAGCTAGAGGATAAAGTGTTGGAGTTAACCTAGGTAGTTACAGAAGCAGAAAAGAAGAGAGAGAAAGCAGACCAGGAACTTAGAGAACTATGAGGCCCCATGACGCATTCAAACATACAAATAATAGGGATTTCTGAAGGGGAAGAATATTGTCCCAAAGGAATGGAAGCCCTACTGGAGACTATCATAAATGAAAACTTCCCAAATTTTACTATAGACGCTGAGACATTCCTTTCAGCTGAATATCAAACTCTGAGTCATCTCAACCAGAACAGAGCCTCTCCAAGACACATTGTAATGAACTTGTCCAAAGTCAAGATGAAAGAAAAAAATGCTGCAAGTAGCCAGGAGTAATCACTAACTGATCTACAGAGGCAGAGTAAGTAGGATGACAGCAGACTTTTCAACTGAAACCTTCCAAGACAGAAGAGTATGGTCATTCACCTTCAACATTCTTAAACAAAACAATTTCCAGCCCAGAATTCTAATCCTGTGAAACTAAGATTCAAAATTGTTGGAGAAATCAAATCTTTTGTGGAAATACAAGCATTGAGGCAATTCACCACAATAAAACTAGCTCTATAGGAAATATTAGACCTATTCTTAAGACTTAGCACCACAATGGACCACCAGCAAAGTAAACATTCAGAAGCTAAAGATCAAAATTTAGCTTCAACAATGACACAAAGGATAAACTACACAACATACTTTAACAAAATAAGATAAATAGAACTCCATCACATTTATTAATTCTCTCAGCAAATGTCAATGGACTGAATTTACCACTGAAAAGGCACAGACTTAGCTGATTGAACAAAAAAGCATAAGCCATCCATATGCTTTTTCCAGGGAACACATATAGCCTTGAAGGACAATTCAAGACTCAGGGTTAAAGGATAGAAAACAGTATTTTTAGCAAGTGGAAATCAGAAGAAAGGAGGGGTTGCAATCTTATTTCCGCTTACAAGTTGATTTAAAGCAACTAAAGTTAAGAAAGACAAAGATGGACACTTTATACTGGTCAAAGGAACAATGCAGCAAGACATTTTAATTTAATTTAATTTTTTGAGGTAGAGTCTCAAGCTGTCACCTTAGGTAGAGTGTCATGGCATCACAGATCACAGCAACCTCAAACTCTTGGGTTTAAGCGATCCTGTGGCCTCAGCTTCCCAAGTAGTTGGAACTATAGGCAACTGCTACAACACCCAGCTATTTTTTGGTTATAGTTGTCATTCTTGTTTGGCAGGCCCAGACTGGATTCAAACCTGCCAGCTCTTGTGTTTGTGGCTGGCACCCTAGCCTTTGAGCTACAGGTGCTGAGCGTGGGCATTTTAATTTTAAATATTTATGCACCCAATTTAATTGCTCCCAGATTTACAAAACAGACCTTGAAGGGTCTGAGCAATATAATAGCCAGGGACTTTAACACCCCTCTGACAGAATTGGATAGATCCTCTAAATAGAAACTAAACAAAGGTACAAAGGACTTAAATATGACCCTACAAGAAATGCCGTTAATAGACATATACAGAACACACCATCCCAGAGCTAACAAATATATGTTTTTCTCGTCAGTCCATGGTACATATTGCAAAATTGACCAAGGATACAAATCAAACCTCAGCAAAATTAAAAGAACAGAAATTATACCTTGAATCTTCCTAGAACATAAGGCAATAAAGGTGAAACTCAGCTCCAATAAAAATATTTATCCCCACACAAATTGGAAATTACACAACCTAAACCACCTAATGCTGAATGATAGTTGGGTTCAGGAAAAGATAAAAGAGGAAATTGTTAAATTCCTCAAACATAACGATAATGAAGACACAAATTACCACAACCTGTGGGATACAGCAAAAACAGTCTTAAGAGGAAAATTTATTTCAATAGATGCCTACATTTGAAAAGCAGAAAGAGCGTGCATCAACAAATTCATGAACCATGTTATGGAATTGGAAAAAGAAGGACAATCTAATCACAAACCCAGGAAAAGAAAAAAAGATAACCAAATTAAATCATAGACTAATGAAACTGAAAACAAAAGAATCAGTCAGAAAATTAACAAAACAAAAGTTGGTTTTTCAAAAAAAAAATAAATAAAATTTGAGAAACCTTTGGTTAGATTAACTAGAAACAAATAAGTAAAATCACCAATAAATTCAATTAGAAAAGATGAAGGTAAATAACAACAGATGCCACAGAGATACAAGAGATCATCTCTGAGTACAATAAGAATCACTCTCTATGCCCAGAGATTTGGCAACATGGAGGAAATACCTGGAATCACACCCTCTTCCTAGAATTATTCAAGAAGAAATAGATCTCTTGAACAGACCAATTTCAAGGCAATAAAAATTTCAATTTGTTATTGTTCAACAATAACAAATATCCCAACACACACACAAAAATGCCCTGGTCCAGATGGCTTCACAGCAGAATTCTATCAAACATTCAAAGAATAGTTTATACCCATACTGAAGAAATTATTCCAAAAAACTGGGAAGGAAGGAATCTTCCCAAAACATTCTATGAAGCAAACATCACCCTGACACCAAAGCCTAGAAAAGACTCAACTAAAAAGGAGAACTTCAGACTAATCTCATTAATGAATATAGATGCAAAATTTCTCAATATAATCCTAGTTAATAGATTACAGCTTCTTATTAAAAAAGTCACACAAGTGGGTTTCATTCCAGGAATGCAAGACTGGTTTAACATATGCAAGTCCATAAACATAATTCACCATATCAACAGAAGCAAAAACAAAGACAATGTGATCCTCTCAATAGATGCAGAAAAGCATTCAATAAAATTTAGCAACCTTTTCTAATTAGAATACATAAGAGCATAGGCATAGGTGGCACATTGCTTAATCTGATCAAAGCCATCTGTGACAAACCCACAGCTAATATTATACCAAATGGAGTAAAAAGCTTTTCCACTTTTTACTTTTTTTTTTTTTCACTTTTCCACTGAAAGCTTTTCCACTTCCATTTGGAACTGAAACAAGACAAGGTTGTCCTCTGTCACCACCACTATTCAACATAATGCTGGAAGGTCCAGCCAATACAATCAGGCGAGAGAAGGAAATAAACGGCATTCAAATGGGAGCAGAGGAGGTCAAACTTTCACTCTTTATCAACGATATGACCTTATACTTAGAGAACCTCTATGACTCAACCCCAAGACGGCTGGCATGATCAAAAAATACAGCAATGTCTCTGGATATAAAATCAATGTCCACAAATCAGCAGCCTTTTTATATGCCAATTAACAGCCAAGATTAGAAGCTAATAAAGGACACAATTCCATTCACAGTAGCTTCAAAAAAAAAAAAAAAAAAGAAAAGAAAAGAAATAAAAACAAAGAAATACCTAAGAATATACCTAACAAAAGAGGGAAGGACCTCTACAAAGAAAATTATGAAACTCTAAGAAAAGAAATAGCAGAAGAAATTAACAAATGGAAGACCATGCTCATGGCTGGAAAGAATCAACTTTGGGAAAATGTCTATACTACCCAAAGCAATCTACAGATTCAATACTATCCCTATTAAAATACCAATATCATAATTTCAAGATTTGGAAAAAATAATTTTCATTTTCTGTGGAAACAGAAGAAACCCTGTATAGTCAAGGCAAAACTTAGCAATAAAAACAAAGCTGGTGGCATCACCCTACCATACTTTGGGCTATGCTACAAGGCCATAGTTATCAAAACAGCATGATATTGGCACAAAAATAAAGACATTGAAATTAGGAACTGAATAGAATACCATGAGATGAAGCTAACCTCTTATGGCCATCTGATCTTTGAAAATCTGATCTTTCTTAAACTTAACAAGAACATATACTTGGAAAAAGAATCCCTATTCAATAAAAGGTATAGGGAAAACTGGATAACCACATGTAAAAGATTGAAACTCTACCTGCATCTCTCATGACTTACAAAAATTGATTCAAGATGGATAAAAGATTTAAATCTAAGACATGAAACACTAAAAATCCATGAAAGAAGTGGAAGGATAGAGGTGAAAGTGTAAGGAAAACACTTGAAGAAATCAGCCTGGGAAGGGATTTTATAAAGAAGATTTCTGTGGCAATTTCAACCACAATAAAAATAAACAAATGGGCCTTACTTAACCTGAAAAGCTTCTGTACAGTTAAGAAAACAACACCAAAAACAAACGGATAAGCTTCAGAATGGGAAAACATATTTGCACATTATGAATCAGACAAAAGCTTGATAACTAGGATCTATAGAGTACTCAAATTAATCAACAACAATGAAAAAAAGACCCAACAATCTCATCTATCAATGGGCAAGAGAGATGAAAAGAACCTTTTCTAAATAAGACTGATGAATGGCTAACAAACATGAAAAAATGCTCAGAATCCCTAACCATCAGAGAAATGCAAATCAAAACTACCCTGAAATATTACCTAATACCAATGAGAATGGGTCACATCACAAACTCTCAAAGCTGGCGTCAATGTGGAGAGAAGGAAGAAGTCCTTTTACACTTTTTTTGGGACTGCAAACTAACACAAACTTTTTGGAAGGAAGCATGGAGAATCCTCAAAGAACTCAAATTAGACCTACCATTTGATCCTGCAGTCCTATTACCAGGCATCTACCCAGAAGAAAAAAAATCCTTTTGTCACAAGGACATGTACACTAGACTGTTTATTGCAGCTGAATTGCTAAAATGTGGAAACAGGCTAAATGCCCACCAACCCAGGAAATGGATTAACAAGCTGTGGCATATGTATACTATGAAATACTATCCAACCACTAAAAAAGACGGAGACT
Organism: Arctocebus calabarensis; assembly: GCA_963573935.1. NCBI lineage: Eukaryota > Metazoa > Chordata > Mammalia > Primates > Lorisidae > Arctocebus > Arctocebus calabarensis. The sequence continues at coordinate 7,772 of CAUYON010192841.1, forward strand.
TATGTCTTTTGTCTTAACCTGGATGGCAGTGGAACACATGCTTAGTAAAGCATCACAAAAATGGAGAAGCAAGAATCCGATGTACTCAATTCTCATGTGAAGGCAGTACATGAATTAATACAAGGGAGGAGTAGGGGAGTGAGCAAGTGTGGAGTGGGGAAAAGGAAGGAAGATGGGGGTCATGGTGTATGGCACATTTCTTGGGGGTGGGACACGATTATAAGAGTGATCTTACCTAACAAATGACAATTAGTGTAACCTAATTCTTTCTACCCTTAATGAATCCCAAACAATGAAAAATAAAATAAAATAAAATTTGAGAAATACTCACAAGACAAAGTGTGCATTTGAAAAAATGGGAATATTTTCATATCCTTCATAATTAAAAAAACGAAGTGTCAAATTTATCAACTGTCAAACTTAGTACTTAAAGAAATTATACATTTCTTATATAGTAACCTAATAGAAATCAATAAAAACTTAAAAAACATTAATGATGATTTTTGCGATGGGGAGATAATTCTTAAAGCACAGATAGGACATTCAAGACCTGCAATGGTTTAGACATTTCCATGGATATTTCAGGACTTCCCATGCAAAATTCTGAAGACTGTCCTCTCTCAGAGTTTCTCTCTTAGGGGTTTGTAAGGTGGGACTTAATTTTTCGTGTACTTTTTGTGGCTTTCATGATGGAAGGCCTAGAGAGCATCAAAGTGCTGGGGCTGGTGAGTCTAGCTCATCCAGTACTTAATTTTTCATGTACTTTTTGTGGCTTTCATGATGGAAGGGCTGGAGAGCATCAAAGAGCTGGGGCTGCTATGCCATACACAGGCCATGGAGTCTTCCCATGGGTACCTGGGCGCCTGGAGGTTCAGGCATTGCCATCCCATGTGGCACCGTGATTAAGAGTTACAAGCCAGCAAATACAGACTTGTCCCTCTTCCTTGTGGCAATGACATGGGCAAATATGCCCTAGTTGCTTTTGCTGAACATTTTAGTTATCCATTTCCCTCAGCTTCTGGAGAAATTTGAGAACATGGACCCTTAAATACCGGCTAAAGGGGGAAAATATCAGCACTGCTTTTGAAATTAACAGAGTAAGATTCAGAGAAGATACTCCTTAGATCAGAGCAGTTACTTTAATTGCACAACAATACCACATTGTGGTTCTAGAAAGAACTGCACTGAGAATACAAAATATCTAAAACCAGTTTTTGGCCCTACAGCGCCTTTCTCTAAGTCATTATGTGAATTTCATGAAAATAGGCACAGTTCAAAATTTTAAAAAATTGCTGAATATTAGGAATAATTTCCTAGATGTTCTAAAGAAGTATTTTAAATGATTGTACTTTAGGAAGTCTTGTCAAATGATCCCTCAGGCAAATAGAAAATTCACAACAATCTTTAAGTGTGGTTATTGTCCAGATTATTTATCTTTCTTGCCCAAAGGGGTAGATTCCTTAAGAACAAAGTTGTAACTTTCATGTCTGAACAGCAAACTCATATGGTGGAAGAGCCGGTGCTCTGGTGAGACATGGGTCTGAGTTTCCATGCTCAAGCTTAACTGTATACCCTTAGTAAAATTACTTTTTATGTTCAGTTTCCTAATCTGAAAAGAGGGTATCAAAATAGCTACCGTGAAGAATCATTGCAAGGAAGTTCATGGGTGAATAATGCCTAGGGTATAGCAGATACTTAATCTACATTTGTTGTTGAATATTTGGGGTTGTTTTTATTAAATCATAGCTTCATACATTAGTACAATCAAGGGGTACAATGTGCTGATTTCATATACAATCTGAAATGTTTTCATCCAACAGTTTAGCATACCCTTCATGGCATTTTCTTAGTTATTGTATGAAGACATTTGTATTCTGCATTTAGTAAGTTTCACTTGTATCCTTCTAAGATGCACCGTAGGTGTAGCCCCACCAATTACCTTCCCTCCACCCCAACTTCTCCCCTCCCCACCCTTCCCATATTCTTGTAATATAGCTGGGTTATAGCTTTCATATGAAACCTTTAAATTAGTTTCATAGTATGGCTGAGTACATTGGATACTTTTTCTTCGATTCTTGAGATACTTTGCTAAGAAGAATATGTTCCAGCTCCATCCATGTAAACATGAAAGAGGTAAAGTCTCCATCTTTATTTAAGGCTGAATAGCATTGCATAGTATACATGTACCACAATTTATTAATCCATTCATTGGTCAATGGGCACTTGGGCTTCTTGCATGACTTAGCAATTATGAATTGCTGCAATAAACATTCTGGTACAGATGTCTTTGTTAAGATGTGATTTTTGGTCTTCTGGGTATATACCTAGTAACGGAATTATAGGATTGAATGGCAGGTCTATTTTTAGATCTCTAAGTATTCTCCAAACATCCTTCCAAAAGGAACTTATTAGTGTGCATTCCAACCAGCAATGTAGAAGTGTTCTCTTCTCCACACCCATGCCAACATCTTTGTTTTGGGGATTTTGTCATGTGGGCTAATCTTACTGGAGTTAGGTGGTATCTCAGAGTAGTTTTGATTTGCATTTCTCTGGTGATTAAGGATGGTGAACATTTTTTCATGTGTCTGTAGGCTGTGTGTCTGTCTTCTTTAGAGAAGTTTCTCTTCAAGTCCTTTGCCCACCCTGACATGGGATCACTTGTTCTTTTGTTGCTAATATGTTTGAGTTCTCTGTGGATTCTAGTTATTAAACCTTTATTGGAGGCATAACTTGCAAATATTTTCTCCCATTCTGAGGGCTATTTGCTTACTATATTTACTATGTTCTTGGCTTTTAGTTTGATCAGGTCCCAGTAGTGTATTTTTGATACTGCTTCAATTGCCTGGGGAGTCCTCCTCATAAAATATTCACCAAAGCTGATTCCTTCAAGAGTTTCCCTGCACTTTCTTCTAATGTTTTGATAGTTTCATGTCTTAAGTTTAAATCTTTAATCCAGTGAGAAGTGTGGGTCCAGTTTTAGTCTTCTGCAGGTCGCCAGCCAGTTTACCTAGCACCATTTGCCAAAAGGGAATCTTTTCCCCACTGAATGTTTTTAATTGGCTTGTCAAAGATCAAGTAACAGTAAGTAGCTGGATTCATCCCTTGGTTCTCTATTCTGTTCCAAACATGTACCTCTCTGTTTTGTGCCAGTACCATGCTGTTTTGATCATTGTTGATTTATAGTACAGTCTCAGGTCTGGTAGCATGATTCCTCCTGATTTGTTTTTATTTGTGAGTAGTGTCTTCACTATTCGAGGGTTTTTCTTATTCTATATAAAATGAAGTATTATTTTTTAGAGATCTTTAAAATATGACAGTGGAGCTTTAACATGAATTGCATTAAAATTATATATTGCTTTGGGTAGTATAGACATTTTAACAGTGTCTATGTTAAAACGTTTCCAAAATGGAGCATGGTATATTCCCAGCCATGAGCATGGTATATTTTTCCATTTGTTAACATTTTCAGCTATTTCTTTTCTTAAACTTTCATAGTTCTCATTATAGAGATCTTTCACATCCTTTGTTAGGTGAACTCCCAAATATTTCATCTTCTTTGACACGACTGTGAAAGGAATAGAGTCCTTGACTGTTTTTTCAGCTTGGCTATTGTTGGTATATATAGTATATATAAAGGCTATAGATATATGGGTGTTGATTTTGTAGCCTGAGACATTGCTGTATTCCTTGATCACTTCTAAAAGTTTTGTAGTAGAATCCCTGGTGTTTTCCAGATATACAATCATATCATCTGCAAAGAGTGAAAGTTTGATCTCTTTTGACCCTATGTGGATAGCCTTGATCACCTTTTCTTCCCTGATTGCAATGACTAAAACTTCCATTATGTTGTTGAAGAGCAATGAAGACAATAGACAACCTTGCCTGGTTCCTGATCTAAGTGTAAATGGTTTCAATTGAACTCCATCTATACAATATTGGCTCTGGGTTTGCTGTAGATGGCCTCTATCAGTTTAAGAAATGACCCTTCTATACCAATTTTTTAAAGTGTTCTGATCATGAACGGATGCTGGATATTGTCAAAACCTTTTTCTTCATCAATTGAGAGAATTATATGGTCTTTATTTTTTAATTTGTTTATGCACTGAATTACATTTATAGATTTACATATATTGAACCAGCCTTGAGACCCTGGGATAAAGCCCACTTGGTCGTGGTGTATAATTTGTTTGATGTGTTGTTGGATTCTGTTTGTTAGTATCTTGTTAAATATTTTTGCATCAATATTC
>CAUYON010192846.1:0-18706 GCA_963573935.1 Arctocebus calabarensis
AACCTCTAGCTCTTGGGCTTAAGCGATTCTCTTGCCTCAGCCTCCCTAGTAGCTGGGATTATAGGCGCCCGCCACAGCGCCCGGCTATTTTTTTGTTTTGCAGTTCGGCCGAGGTCGGGCTTGAACCCGCCACCTTCGGTAAATGGGGCCGGCGCCCTACTCGCTGAGCCACAGGAGCCGCCCGGGACATTCTTAATAAATGTCTGCAGAGTGAACAAGACAGATAACATTATAAAATAAGTTTTTTATCCTAAGGCCAAAGGAAGCATCAAGGACTCCTCATTATCTGGGGCTATTTTGTGGCCAAGGCTAAATTGTCTTTCATTCCCCACTTAGATGCTATTGAACTTGTTTCTCCAAACTTGTTATGCAAAATTTGATTAATTTGAGCTTAAGATGACATTTCAAAATCCCCCTATTCCCAAACACATAGCTCAACAGGAACGCCTCCCACTATTTACAATTTCGCTTCATTGAAATATGATGATGCCAGGCAGACAGCAGTGTGTATTCAGTGGAATTCAATTTTCCTGATCACTGGCTCCATCGATCAGTCTGTTTGCAAAGGGCTGATGCAAGCATCCATCCACTTCTTATAGACGGTCCACCAGCCATGCTCCTGTTATTTCTGCATGTGACTATAATCATGGGATTCTAGAGGATCATTTTATTACTGTGGTTTTAAGCTTTATTGAGTTCCTATCATGGGCAAAGAGTTTTCACTATATGCTCATGTTTAATCTTTACAACCGACATTTTGTGGATGAAGAATCAGAGACTTAGAGAACTTGGGTGAATCGTCCACAGTGACAGAGTGGGTAATGTGTCAAGCAAGGATTCAAATGCACTTCTTATGACCCATTGTTTAAATTCTTCTCTTAATAATTGTCTTAGGTCTGAGGCCAGGTAGGTAGAAAGAAATGACTGAAAAAGGAAAGAAAACTTCCAGCAGCTTAGTGTTTAACAGACTCACCAATTGCAATGCCTGCTATGCCTAAGTGGACATTTGTGATTGCAAACTGAGGCTGCGCTTGGCCACAAGCCCATCCCTCCCTGTATGTCGTGAGCACCTTGAAGTGGTGCACAAAAAATACACACTCTCAGTTCAGCACCCAGGCCAAGGAGCTGGTAGCAGCACAATGAACAAATGCAGCATCACAGACAAGTGCCTTGAAGGAAGAAATCCTTGTGGCTCTCGCAGGCAAGCAGTATCCTCAGTGGCCTTTCCAGAGGCAGTGTCCTGGGCATCCAACTCAGACAAAGGGCAGAAATTCTGGGAGGGGCTGATCCAGAATCTGCCAACCCAGATCTCCCCCCTGGATAAAGCCCACACGGCGTGTTCCCTTTTCTAATCCTGGCAGAGCCAGCAAAGTGCCTCTGCAGAACCCTCCCCAGCTCCTCTGCAGTCCAGGGACCATGCCTGCTGCCTGTTTCAAGCTTCAGGAAACATTCCTTGTTGTTCACAGTTGTGCCAGCAGACACTGGCTACCTCATAACTCTCCTCAATGCATGAAATGCACGGGAAAATGGCAAAGGGAATCATGCTTTTGGTCCATAGGAAAAGTTGGAGAAGAATTGTGGAAATGCTTGTCTTTTTACAGGCAATTATTCTAACTGATATCAAGACTGAAACTGATCAATAATTATCCTCAATGTCTCTGAAAAATGAATTCTTCATCATGATTATTCATTCCCTCCTATAAGAGTTTTTCAAAGCTATCAATTTCTTTATTGGCAAGTGTGAACATTTTCATAACTCTCTGGATTTGTCTACAGGAGCTGGTTAATAAAGATCAGATTTCCCATGGCCGTCCTAGCAAACCTGAAATCAGTGGTGGGGCTGATATCGTTATTTCCATTTCACAGATGAAGAAACTGTGGTTCAAAGAGTGTAAGCGACTTATCTAAATTGGAACAACTAAACAATCATCATCGGGACAAGCCCTGGGTGTTCTGTTCTCCAGTACCAGGCTGTACATTAAGGTGTGGTTCATGGCTGCCTCTGTGATCATAGCCATAGATTTATCACACAACCTGGAATCCTTAACCTTGAATCATACTCATTTCTCTCCGAAGAAGAAAACAGGATAGTGGCAAACTGCTGTGCTGAATGCATTGGGACTCCACTCAGGAGGGAACACCTCCAAGAAGCCATTCTTGTGGCCAGAAAAGGTAGAGTTTCAGTGTCTAAAAAACCAATAGGGATTTCAACAATCAGGTTGTTAAGTGGAGCATCTTAGATAAGCTCTCTAATCCTATTCAGCGCTAACTCCTTGTCCCAGCTCAGCTGATGTGGCCCAGCTACACTGCAGGTGGGAGTAAACACTCTGTTTACTTGTTTGACTATTTTGTCATTACTGTTTCATTGTTTGGCTCTCATTCAAACTACGTATTTGACTCCTTTCAGATAGTATCAGAATTTTGAAAGTGTGTGTGTGTATTTGTACTGTTTCTGAGTTTTAGTAATTAGAGGCTAACATTTAAAACAAATATTAAAAATGTGTAGAAAGCAGTTAATTACTCTGAGGGACAGTTTGTGTTTCAATGGAAAGGAAGAAAGGAAGGGAGGGAGGGAGAGAGGGAAGGACTGAAGGAGAGAAGAGAGGAAAAGGAGGGAGGGGAAGGAGGGCAGGAGCAGGAGGGAGGGAGGAAGGAGGGGAGGAGAAATAGAAATATTTGGAAAGAAATGAATGGAGGGCATATCAATATAGATATAGAATGTTAATTACCTCTCATTTATATAAAGTACAGGATAACTTGCACAGCCCTTTTACCCACTAGCATCTTCCCTTTCACCCTCCATACTGCTTCCTGTACACAGTAGGCAGAGGAAGGGTAAATATTAGCATTTTTTTTTAAATGAGGAAACAGAAAGGCAGAATCAGATCTGGAATCCTATTTGGGAGCCTCTAGTTTAGAAGTTTCCCCTTCACTGGCGTTTCCACGTGTTTATTATTTCTGGGGTAGTGCTTACCAGTGTGACACTTTTAAAAAGACTTTACGATGACTCACATAATATATACATGTACATACTCTTATTCAAAATGCAATTGAACTTTATCCGTTGTATACAAGCCCAGTAGCATACTTTATGGTGGGGGTGTGTGTTAATGGGGGGGACATTGGCTATTTCAATGATACAATTTTAAAGGCTTGAGCATTTGCAAAACACTAAACACTCATCAAAATGCTTTCTCACATGCATTTCTGTTTATCCTCAACAGAGCCTGTTATTTCCCATGTTTAACACAGAGATGGGGGGCTGAGGCTTGGTTTCTGGGAACTAAGTCCCTTTAGGGAAGCCATGTTTAGTAGCACTGCTGGGGACAGATGTTGTGGGGCAGATGTTAGGAGGGAATGAGAAAAGTTAGGCTTCAGGAGAGGAGTGGGGTGAAGGGAGAGCACAAGGAGTGGAAGTGGCTCACCAAGTCCTTCGCGGGGAGGCGAAGACGTGCTCTAAGAAGCCATGGGTTCAAGGTGGGGAGATTCCTTTCTCTTTGTGCTTCAGCCTTTCTCAGCATCTGTCTCCCTCTCTTACAGATTTATGTTCCTTCACTGTGAGTCCATTACATGCCCAAGAGGCTGTGCACAGCAGATATTCTCCTGGCAGGGCCCTTGTGATTCTACCGATAAGGAAAGGAGGGCAGGTGGGTGGGAGTGGGAGATTAGCAGCCATTGTCTCCCATGCCAGCCTGATGGAGTGGAATAATTCGCAGGAGTTCACAGGCTGAAAGGTGTGCACATCCTTTTAATTTGTGGTGACAGCTCTGCTACATCCATGGCTGAGCACTGTGGCTTTGGGTCAAGGTGAAATCATAGAGTATGTGCAGGGATTTAGGTTTCCAACTAACACTCAGCACAGATGCTCAGACTTGTCATTTAATTTTTCACTCTAACAATCATTTACCAAACACTGAAAATGAATACCCAGTCAAGAAATGGTGACAGAGGTAAACTTTCATTTATTTAGCAAACACTCAGTATTCAGTGTGTGCTAGGCACTGGTCTAGTTGCTTCATCAAATAATTTAATTCTCACTCCAACAATAAGAGGAATAGTAATGTCCCCATTTCACAGATGAGAAAACTGAGACATAGAAAGCTTAAGAAACTTGCCTGACATCACACAGTTAGGGACTGCTGGAACTAGAATATGAATTCATGCTGTATAACTCCAGAGTCAATGTTAGGAACCACTGCTTTTCTAAATCTCTACCCTAAATATCTTATAGTCCAGAGGGCTAGACAGATGTACAGTTCTGATAGCAGAAGGTAGACTATAATGATCATTGCAATGAAGATAATAGGTAAGTGCAGTGAAGAGACAGAGCTTGACAAGCTGTGTGGCTGCCTGGATCCAGGCAGTTACTCTTCTTGACCCCACCCTTTTCTTGCTACTGATTTAGTCCCACATCTGACTCAGAGACCAATCCCGACAGTGTCATGGGGGTTTATGGCTTCATATGCTATGAATGAGGGTACTTGGCATCAAGACAGCCTGGCTGCTGGTCATATCTATGCCCTTGCTCTCCAAATGGGCATCTTCTGCCTTAATCTTCTGTCCAAGCCCCATCTCATACCATTGGTGTAGAAAATTCAGCTTCTGCCTAAAGCCCTGCTCAGGCTCTCCAGAAAGTGTACTGACTTCTGTCTGTTTGGGGGTGTACAATGAGGGGATCTGTGTGGAACATTTGGGTTCTCATTTAAGACCAAAGCTCCTTGTAGTCTTTGGGCTACCCAAGGGGATGGTCCCTTCCCCGCTCACTGCTTCAAGTATGCTCCACCAAGCTTGGACATGGCGGCTGACCTCTGGGAAAGAGGGCCACTTTGTAGCCAATGGTAATTGAGCATCTTCCCCTTAGGACTTCTGAACAAGCCATGAGGTCTTGAGTTCCTTTAGGGCTGCATCTCTGTCTTCTGTCTCTTATCCTTCCTCCAAATGTTTATATGAGGTCCTACGACCTGCCAACTGATGTCTCCACCATTGTCCGCCTGTCCCAGACAGCCCCCTGACCACTCTCCTTCCCCAAATGGTATGTCTCCAGACCCTGCATGTCCTCTGCTCCAGTTATCACAATACTCTTCTGTCCTCTGCGACTGTTTCTATAAGGTTATCCTGATGTCTCCTCCAGCAACTTCTACCATTACAAGGAATTTGTCAGCAGTTTTCACGCATGGATGGTTTATTTATATCAAATTCTAGCCATTGGTCTCACTTTATTTATTTTTTTTAGGTGTTTCGTCTCCAGAAAATCAACCATTTCTAACACTCAAGACACTGGCATTTTTCTCTTTAGCTGTGTCCTCTGGATCCATAAAACAAAGATGTAATCAAAGGAAGCAGGAGGCAGAGGCTTCATCCCAATGCACTGTGATAAGCGTATTGAACCTGTATCTAATATTTTGAGATATGCTAGGCACTCTGTTACATGTTTATTTTCACCTTCTCATCCATCCTTATAAAACCCTATGAAATTAGTAGTTTTTATCACCATTTTACAAATAAGGAAACTGAGACACAACACATTGAAATAATATAAGTGATCCAACAGCTCACAAGTGATGAGGTTTGAGAGTCAAGCTATGTTCTAACCACCAAACACTTCTCCTTTCTGAGCCTCAGTTTCCTTACTGTAAAGTGAAGGGGTGAAACAGATTATAAAACATCACAAGTCTCTTTTGGCTCTGGTGGAATGGGAGTCCAAGGTGGACATGGGAGTTTGCGATGGAGCTTGTCTTCCTCGACTTCTCTCCCTCAGTGCCCTCTGGAGAGGCAGGAGCTCTGTCTTCCAGCTGGAAGGATCTTGCTCTGAAGGGGAGAGCTGGCTCAATCTCTGAGGCTGGAAGCATCAGATGCCAGATGAAAATCATATTTGGTTCCACAGTAACTTTCTAACAACGGCAACAAACTTAGTGTCATACCTATTAGGAGTCTGATAATTTTTAGGAATAAATAAAGAGTTTAGAGCTTGGGGAATTTGTTGCCAACTGTAATCTGAAGGCCTGTCTGCATCTAACTTAGAGACTAACTCTTGTTTGGAGTTAAGCTGAATGTTTGAGGATGCTCAGAGGCAAGTGACACAAAAAGAACAAAAAAACTTAGAGTAGGGAGCACTGGAAAGATCACATTGTCCAAGGCTTTCGTGTTACAGAAGAGTCAACTGAAATCAAGGGAGGGTAAAGAATTGCATAGTGGCTCAGACATAGGACCTTGCCCTGAGCTGTTGTAATACGTGTAATCCCGTGTAATAATTGTCATAGAAAAACTTAACTGCACCATGTTTCATTGGCTGTCCTGAGTTGTTGCATTCCACACAAAAGGAAGAATCCCTGAAATCTGAATTGCAATACCATCTGCTTCCCATGATTTCTGCAGTCTCTGCTGCTAGGCTCACTGGGTACATCTCCCAGCTAAACGCTTTGCAGGAAAGCTCTTCATCTCAAACTCATTTTTCACATGGCATTGTAGTTTTCTCACAGTCTCAGCCTATGTCTTTGTTATGAGTTAGTACTTTGAAGAGTACATTTAATGGTGTCAAGCTCACTGAAGTTACTCATCTCCATTTAATAAAAGGATTGACCAAGACCAAATTAGCATTTCATTAACTATTTTAAATACAATACAAGCTTGTTGAACAATAATGACAAGGTGTCTCAGAATGGATAATGCATTGACTTGCCCTTCAGATTCAGACTCTTCCAGGCATATAAGTAAAGTACAAAAGGGAGATGTGGGCTGAGAAAGCCAAGACACTTCGTCTTCATCACAGAAGAGGCGTATCTTAAAAGCAGTGAGATTGATTTGTTTGTGAGGCAATTCTCAGAGTAGAGTTCCAGAAAAAGTTGCAAAAGAGTCAGAATGACTCTCCCCAAACAAGATTCTGAGGAAGATCTTTTGAGATCCCATGTTAAGGACCCGGTGAGAAGCTGATGATGGAGACAGTCGGGCCAGGACTCATGGAGCTTCCCTGACTTGCAAGCTGACTGAAACTGGTGGCTGTCAGTCTGAACTGGATGGTTCAGAGAAATGTGGGATCTCAACTGATGTGAGCTTGCCCAGCCAGAACCAAGTTCCAGTCTCACCTGTGGGATGAAGCAGGTGCACCCAGCCAATGGTGATGTGGACGTAGGTAAGTGCTGCAGCATCGTGAGGTAGCTCAGATGGACAGTTTGCTCCATTGAGGGAGTGGGTAGGAGAAAAGGGATCTGGTAGCTCAAATAGAAGGGAATGTAAACACAGAGTATTTAGTCCTTCTCAAAATGGCTAGTATTTATAATCAGTAAGTCTCAGCAGAAAAGTGGGAGCATAACATCTATTTATCCTGGTTGGGAAGCACAGCAGGAAGCAGGTCAAGATTATAGGCTGAGTGAGGAAGCACACAATATGATCTACTTGGCCATCACAGATACCAGGACTAAGAAGGAGGATTATTCTAGATCTCTCCAGGATATGTGCCATATCTCCAGGGTTGACTCAGGAGAGAAGGGGAGTGGGGCCCCAATACCTACACCAGAACAAGGTCAGGAAGGCAGGAACGGGAGCTCATGTTTTAAAGCCCTCAGTTCATCTGGACTATTGTAGCCTCATAAAAGGTCACGTGGCTAATCTCTGGCACAGAGACAATGCAGGTACCATTCTTTTGATTTGATGCCTGGGCCTCTTTCCATCACTCTTTATTGGGTGGGTGACCTGTTGGGACCTCTGAGAAACTCACTTCTTGCCAATGCAGAGGTGGCTGCAAATAGGCGAACTCGTTGCCCCTGTTAGGTGACACATCTGTGGAAATAAGCACTTATCCATAGTCACAGAAATGTAATTTCTAAATCCAGGATCCAAATGTTTTCTAGGATGATATAAATTTGGAGCTTTAATACTCAGCCAATAAAAAAAAAATAAATTGGGGGGGTGAACATGAGAATTTTTTGTATCGAAGACCTGCTGTGATTCAGTGGTACACCTTTTGCAAAGATTTTTCTGATTTACAAAGAAACAATTATAAACCGCTCATATTTTCTAGAACTTTAATATCTCTTAAAGCATATGCAATTTTATGATCACAACTTAGAAATAGAGAGTCTATTTGAGGATCCTTCATGTTACTATTATGAAATTCACCTTTAGACAATGACAGTCATTTTTCCAGTTACATTAGAAGAGTTTGACTTGGGATTTGATCCTATGTCTTCCGAGTTCCAGGTTTATCACCATGTGGTTTTTCATCCAGTACCAGATGGAATAGACCTAAGGCTTTTAGGGAAGTCTTTCTTTTACCAGGTCTAGAGAGAAGTCCACTCTTGTTCCAGAATCCTGACGACCTCAAGCCTAACAGAAGAGCCATGACCATTCTCCAATCCTCACTTTCCTTCTGGGATTAAACTGAAGGAGGACTTTCTCCTCAGTCACAAGACCATTACCTCCCCTGCAACTCTGCCTTGTGTCTGAGGAGTACCATTGTTCAGTAGTGGTTAGACAGCTGTGACCTTGCACCCTAGAAGCAACCAAGCTTTCCAGCAAATCTATTCTATGTAGACTCCGGAAATCTAGCTAAAAGGCTTGGGGGAACAAAGATAGTATTATTATTATTTTCCACTGTTTGATTCACGTAGCATTCATTAGATGATTATAGCTGTTGGGATTTGATGGATGGAGCATTCTGTCTTGTCACTATATTTCTGAGCTGGTCTGTAGCTACTCAATAATTACCACGCAGCAAAGTGGGAGCATATTCAAGAATGCTAATGAATTATCAGTTTTCTTTAAGCCTCATTAGATTTCTTGATAACAAAACCTCCCATTGACAAGATCTCATCTAACATGATTTTCTAAAGTCCTTTATTGCTTGTCAGACACAAGACTATCTCTGCACGCACGAAGTAGCTTAGAAACCACACTAATTTCCTGCTATGACATTGTCTCATGTGCTTGTTTTTGTTATAGATTTTTTGTGCGTGCGTGTGTATATGTGTTGTGGGAGTGGGGGGGTAGGCTGAGAGAGGGTAGTCTGTAGAGAAAGTAAAACAAATGCAATACTGAATTCTATTACAGAATTGAATTTTCTTGTTGGAAATTATTTTAGACTTATCTTGAACTACTGCCTTTCACCCTTTAATCTACTTTTCTCTGATAATAAATGGTAAAATGATCCATTCGGTTCTTTGGCTCTATGTATTATCTTTGATTCTTCTCTTTCCCTCAGCCCTTATATCCAGCTAATTGGTAAATACAATTTTATTTTGGTATTTTGCTCTACCTCCAAAAGACACTCTAGCTGTATCTACTTCTCTCTGTCTCCAATATTTATTTAGCCTAGGCTAAACCATCCCCCCTCTCTCCTGGCCTTCTGCAATCCCTCATTTCTTGGTTTCCTGTCCCTATTTTTGCCTCCTTAAAATCCATTATTCCCAAGCAACCAGGATGACCTTTACGTAAACACATCAGATTGTATCACAACTCTCCAACGGCATCCATTGCAATTTAAATAAACTCGAACTCCATGTAGTCTACATGCCCCTCTAGGTTCTGGCCGTGTCTACCCGTCAGAGCTCATCCCCTAGCATTGTCCTCGTATTCACCACGCTTGAGACAGGCCAAGCTCATTCTACCTCACAGACTTTGCACTTGCTTTCTCCCTGCCTGGATTATTCTTCCCTCTGAGCTTCCCATTCACTGGCTGCTGCTATCACTCAGCTCCGAGTCATCTCTGCGTAATTCCTCAAAGAGTAGCTTTCTATCCTCAGATACTTTCTGTAAGATCACCCTGTTGTATGTTCTGCAAAGAGCTTGTCATTGCTCGGCATTTTGTCACATTCCTCTGTGTCTGCTTGTTTATTATTTGCCTTCTACAATCCAAATGTGAACATCAGGAGGGCAGGGACCTTGCTTTTCTTGTTTACTGCTATCACCTAGAAAAATGCCTGGCTTACTGTAGAAACTTAAGAAATTGTCCAGTGAATAAATCTGGTTCAACTCCTTTCTTTTCAAAATGAAGAAACTGAAGCCCCAAATTGGAAGTGACTTGTCAAAAATTATCAAGAGGTCAGGCTTATTCTACTGGTCCCAGTTTTATGATCTTTTAAACATATCAAGTTGCATCTCAAAGTCACTCTCAGCCAGGGCCAATTTGGCAATGTTTAGAAAAATTTTCAGTTGTCACAATTGAGGGAGAGGTGACAATTTTCAGTTGTCACAATTAGGGAGGGGAGTGGGTCAAGGCCAAGGACACTGACAAACATTCTACACTGCACTACACTGAGTTTGCTCCCTCACAACAAAGATCTATCTGAGAATGTCAAGAGTGCTGAGGTTGAAAACCCTTAGTTTGGAAACCCTTAGCACTTGGAAAGGCAGATGCTCCTTCTGTGTTCTTTGCTTCCTCTGGGCCACCAGAAAACCTTACATAAGCCTGACTGCCCTCAGTTTCTCTATCTGAAATGTACACCAGCCTAAAGAAGCATGCTAGCTTTAGGCACCAGGTTCTTCTTTTCCTTCCCCAAGTAAACCTTTCAACATCTAGTTAGCAGAGAACACGCCATTAAGTCGACATTCATTAATATTAGTTATGAAGCTTGTTAAAGAAGTTAGTTGTGCAAACTGTCCTTTGTGTCAATTATAGTCTACCTGTCTTTCAAAGCTGTAAATTCTACCACTTCCAGGAAGCTTTACCTGGGCCCCAGGCAGAGTTCCTCTCTCCCTGACACCATACACTCTTAGCGCTTAATTTATATTCATTAAAATACTAGCCTACACCCAAGAGTTCCTCATCTTCCCCTATCCCGGCTGAAGGAGTTACTTGAGGGTAGGCACAAAATCTTAGCAGAACACTGAGCGTAGACTGGGTGCTCGGTACATTCTGGAGGAAGACACACGCCTCTAATATGCTGCGTATCTGCCCAAGGTGACAACAAAGAAAACCTTGCAAAGTGAGCCCTACAGAGAAAAGAAAAATATTTCTTTCACCGCAGCCAAAGAAAGTTGGGAGGTGGGCATGTTAATTGACATATCTTTTCAGAATATTGCTTCTTTTTTGTGGGTGAACACAGGCATTCATTAGGCAGGCAAGTGGAGCCAGTTCTCCATCAACTTGGGAACAGCTGGAATAAGTAATTATCTCTATGTTAGTGGGAGGGATCCCAGGAACGAGACAAACAGTGTGGTCTCTGCAAATCCCTGAGCCGATGACAGGAACAGAGACAGAGACAGGCAGGCAGTAGACTGTGTTATCAGCACCCAGAGGGAGATAAAGAAAACAAAGGGGTAACTCTCAGGCTGCCTTCCTGGGAAGCTGGGTGGCTGCCTTAAGCCTAGTGTGCTGTTTAACTCAACACAGCTGCAAACAAACAAGATTAGAAATGAATGATAGATTTCCTTTTTGAAACAGAACATAAAAGCATTTTTTTTTTGCCACTGTGGGCAAAGCAGTGGAAGTGCCTGCTCAAGAAAAACAATTCAAATGGACCAATTCCTTCCACATCAGCCTAAATTACCTGCTTAACATGCAAAACCGGACTCTAAGAGCCTTCAGAAATATTGACATGTCTCCACTTTATGCGTAAAGAATCAGAGATCTGGAGAGGAAGGATAATTTACCTCAAATGGCACCACACATCAATGGAAAACCCAGGATTTAGACCTGAATTTTCTGACTCCTGAGCCTACCATGAGTACATGCTGTGGAGAGGAGTGAGGTTAAGTGGACCATAGAACCTGAGTACCTGGGTTCTGGACCTCATTTTATCAAATGACAAACTGTGGCTTTGGCCATGTCACCTCCTTTTTGCCTCACCTTCCCCATCTGTTCAATAATGGTTTAGACTAAATGGCCTGTAGGGCTCCTACCCATCCTACAGTTGTATAGTTGTAATTTCAGCACATGCTGATACTACTGCTAATAATACATAGATAAAAGATATGGAGCACATCCCGTGTACCAGATGTTACGCTAAACACATTGTTCATGTAACATCTCCTTTAATCTTTACAGCCATACAACGTAGTCATGTTTATTACTGTCATTTACATGTGAGAAAGCTGGGACTCTGGTTAAGTAACTGGCCAAGGGTCACACAATTGGTGTATGGTGACAGTGGAATCTGATCATGTACCTGCCTGGCTTCAGACACAGAAGTCACAAAGTCAACCTATCTTTAAATGTTGTTAATTCAGTCCAGTTCTTCCAGAGGCGGGAACCACGCCCCTCTCCACACAGAATGCTCCTCTTTTGAGCACTCTGATTGTGACAGAGTAAAGCCCACCTCTCTGTAGCTTCTGTCCATTGACCTGCAATGCTTTAAGACCACCAGGAGAAGTCTAGGCTTAGTCTATAAAATAGTCCTTTAGATAAGGAGGATTGCTTTTACGATCTGAGTGGAGGGAGATTCCAGTTACATCCCTGGTTCTTCATTTATACCTGTTCTCAATTTTCTCCTTTCTCCAGCAAATTGCCTCTGCCCATATTATAACATCGAATGCTATTAAGTTAGAACATTATTACTGATAAAACCCCCAGTAATTGCAAAGAGGATGGCAGTAGAGATGATGATCTCTGTAAATTTGAACAGAAAATCTTTTCTTTGGGGCCATGATAATAACAGGTACTAATTATTTTCTTACCTTAAACAACTTTTTAAAAAATAGGGCAAAATAAACCTAGGAAATAAAATGATAAAGATCAAAGTGGCAGGCAATAAAATTGGAAAAGAAATAAAAAATAGATAAAATTAATGATTTGAGAAGATTATTAAAATTGATATAACTCTAGCCATACTAATCAGAAAAAAAAGAAAGAAAAAGGACATGGAAACCATCAATATTACAAGTAAAAGAAAAGGCATCACTATAAATCCTATAGACATTAAAAGGAAAAAAGGAAAATACTATGAATAGCTTTATGCTATTTATGTTGAAAAGGAAACTACAATCAAACATTCCTCCTGCATCTAGACCCCAAAATTCTCAATATTTACTAATATTTTTATTAGTAAATTGAATATAACAACATAAAAATAAACTAATACATTATGATTGATGTTTATTACAATCATACAAATTTCCTTTTGGATTTGAATATTAATTAATACAATTTATTATATCAAGAGAAACAAACAATATCCACATGATCATTTCTATAGCTACATAAAAGACATTTAACTGAATACAATGTCTATTTGTGATAAAACTTCCAGACACCTAAAAATAGAGGAAACTTGTTCAACCTGATAAAGAGCAACTATGAAAATCTTAGAAATAATATCATACTTAGTGGTTAAAAGTTGAATGTCTTTCTTGCCATGATTGTGGAAAAAAAGCAAGAATACCTACTTGCAATGCTTTTATTCAGCATACAGCAGTCCTAGCTACTGTAATAAGGCAAGAAAAATTTCCATACAAATTGGAAGAGAAGAAATAAAGCCATCATTGTTGGTAGATGGCTTTGTAGAAAATCCTAAGGAATCTTTAAAGCAGTTATTATATAAGAATTAGTAAGTAGTTTATCACATTTGTAGGATGCATGGAAAACACATAAAAATTAATTTTACTACCATAAAAATAATAAACTAACATAAAAGGGAATTTAAAATGAAACTGCTTTTATAGTAGCATCAGAAATATAAAGCAATTAGGAATAAATTTGACAAGGTGCAAGGCCAATACATCTGGAACTATACAGCAGTGATAAGAGATATGACAGATCACCTGAGGAAGTGGAGATGTACCAAACACATACTGAGAAAGATTCAATATTTTTAAGAGTTTAATTCTCCCTTAACTGACTTATAGATTCAATGCCATTCCAATTAATCCCAGCAGAAAATTTTTATACATGTATACATTGTCAAGCTGATTCTAAAATTTTCAAGTAATCAAAAGCCCTACAACAGCTAAAACAAATTTGAAAAACAAGGACAAATTTCTAGAACTCATACTACCTGAATTTGAAATTTATTACAAATCTGCAATAATTGAGACAGTAGGAAATTAACATAAAGTTGGAGAAACCTGTCAATGGAGCAGAACAGAACACATAATTAGACCTATGTTTGCCTATATGCTTAAATAGTTTTTGATGATAGTGCAAATGGAATTAGGGAAATTATTGTCTTTTCAACAAATTTTTATGGCACAGTTTGATAGCTATATTTAAAAAAATCAAATTCAATCTACCACATCATAAACAAAAGTTAGCTTACTTAAAACATAGACTGAATTGCAAGAGATAAAACTATAAAATATTTGGAAAAGTATAGAAGGAAAGATCTTAGTGACCTTAAGTTAGGAAAAGGACATTTAAAACGTTTAAAACATAAAGTATAAAACCGAAAAATTGATGAATGTAATTTAAAACATAGGACATTTAAAACATAAAGTATAAAACTGAAAAATTGATGAATGTAATTATATCAAAATGTTAAAAATTTGCTCTTTGAAGGATATGGTAAGAAAGTAAAAGTCAAATCATAGATTAGGAAAAAACATTTGCATAACATATGCCTGACAAAGGACTTTTATCCAGAGTAAATAAAGAATTGTTACAACTCAATAGCCAAAACTTAATTTTTAAAAAGGGCAAATCATTTCAGCTGGCACTCTATCAAAGAAGACATACGCATGGCATATAAGCATATAAAAAAATTTCTAACATCATTAGTCATTAGTAAAATACAAAGTAAATGAAAATGAGATATTATTACACATTGACTAGAATGGCTACAGTAAAAAAAAAACAAACCATAATTTCAATAATTTCAAATGTTAACACATGTAGAGAAATTAGAATTCTTACATACTACTAATTTTAATAAATAAAACAGTATGATGACTTTGGAACACAGTTCGGCAATCTCTTAAAAAATTGAACATACTCCTACCTTATAATCAAACCATTCTACTCCTAAATATTCATTCAAGAGAAATGACTACATACATATAGTTGTACATAGTCATAGTAGCACTGTTTGTGTAAGCCAAAAATTGGAGTCCACCTGAATGTCTATTCATAGGTTAACATAAACAAACTGTGGTGAATTTATATAATGTAATCGTATTCAGCCATAAAAGGGAACAGACTATTGATACATGGAGAAGTTTCAAAATAATTATATTAAGCCCAAGAAGCTAAATAAAACTAGTAGCTATCAGATGATTCTATTATATAAAATTAGACAATGCAAAGTAATGTATAGCAAACCGTAATAACGAAAGAGTGAGGGATACATTATAAAATGGCACAAGGACACTTTCTGAGTTGATGGAAACCTTTTTGTATTGTAATAGTGGTGTGGTTATAATATGCCAAAATTGGTGCAGTTTTACACATTAAATCCAAAGGGTGCCAAAAAATGTATGCACAATTTAAGAGAGGAAAAAAACTGTAATACAATTGTAATACTCAACATATGCCAATAATGTTTGTTATCTTGCATTGCAACTTGTATCTCTTGTAATTACACTAATGTTGCTTGAGTACATGTAGTTTATTGTACATGTATTATACCTCAATAAAATTGCAAACTTTTTTAAAATTAAAAAAGAGAAAAGGGGGCTGGGTACAGTGGCTCACACCTGTAATCCTAGCACTCTAGGAGGCCAAGACAGGTGGATCACATGAGTTCAGAAGTTCAAGACCAGCCCAAGCAAGGGCAAGACTCTGTCGCTAAAAAAAATAGCTGGGCATTGTGGCAGATGTCTATAGTCCCAGCCACTCAGGAGGCTGAAGCAAGAGAATCTCTTGAACCCAGAAGTTTGAGGTTGCTATGAGCTGTGAGGCTGTAGCATTCTACCAAGGGCAACAAAGTGAGACTCTGTCTCAAAAAAAAAAAAAAGAAAAGAAAAAAAGAGGAAAGAAGGGAAGACTTAAAATTTTACAGCAGAAAGCTAGGCAGAATTCTTAATGAGAAAATACATAAGACATTGAAGAATTGATACAAGGAGAATTAAAATAAAAGCCATTAGACACAAGGCTTTGGATCAATGGCATGCGTCACCCAGCTTTGAAATCCTGGCGTCATTCAGATCAGCTTTACAGAAGAGACAATCTGAGAAGATGCTTGAGCAGTGGTTTTCGAGTGTAGGCTGCACTGTGACACACGATGTTGTACAGAGTACCGAACAACGAATATTAAATCATTGGCTTTAAAGTGTTACCTTGTCACATGCTCTGCCTCCAAGCAGGGTTTATTTGGTGACGGCAGATGTTCCACAGCCCATTTCTCTATTATGCTTAAAACTGCAGGAAATGTCTAGTCACCCATCTGGAGCCCTATCTTCACCTTTGACTCCTATCCCCTCTCACCTCTTCGGTAAGCCAAGGAAGAGACCCTCCTTCCGGGGTCATTCCTCAAGAAACAACCTGCTACAAGGAGTATAGCTGGCTGACAGCCTCTATCCCTAGACCCTTTAGATCCATCATGACATTTCAGCTAAGGCCAGTTTCTTCCCAGCAGCTCCTGGTCAACAAATGGCCCTCATCATTTCTACCTGGTGTGGGATTCCTTTCCCAACATCCCTTGAATTGGAGATCTCCACTGGGATGGTCAAAATATTCTCAAAGCTTCACCCAAATTTGAGGCTCTTCCTAGCCACTCATTCTTCCCTGCTCCTCTCTGTTCAGATGTTAGACTCGCTGTAAGGTGCGAAGGCTTTCCTAACCGCTCGTATTCCCTCACTTCTTTCTCATTCCTAGGCACCACCCGAGGGAACCTCTTGTGCTTCTACCTTCACATCTATTTCTTAGAAGATCTGTACTGATGTGCACACTTTTCACACTTTCCATCATCTAAGCCCCCAAGTTCTTGAGTCCATCTTCAAACTCTTTTGTGAAGTTGTTTTCTTTTTTCCAGTTTCACTGCCAAGGCCTTAGGTCAGGCTGCCCTATTGTCATTGTCCAAGCACTTACCCTCACACTTGTCAGACATGGAATTTGAATTCCAGTGCTGGTGTTCCCCTGTGCAGCCTGAATATCTGAAAAAGAGGGCTACAACAAACTTAAGAATCCACTCTGACAATAAACTTGCATCTAGCACCCAAAGGTTACCTTATTTCTTTGCCATCTGAATGGAAAAAGTTTAATCACAGTCTCTGTTCTTTACAAAGAATCAGAAAGGCTGGTGGAAATCTCATTGGTAAAGTGCTACAAGCTCCTTAAAAGCTCTGATAATCCTTTGCTGTGGTTGGTATTGTTAACCTGCTGCTATTCCCATTTTGTCTCCAGATAAGGCCTGCCTGCCTTTCTCTGATGTCTTAAGCCTCCTAATCTTCTCTCTCAATACTCCCTCTCATCCAACATGTGTCCCAGCCAAATGGAACTGCTTGCTTATCCTCAAGCACAGTCTGTGCTGTCTCACTTCAGCAATTTGACTCGTTCTCTTTTCTGTCTGGAATCCCCTTGCTGTTCATTCTCAAAGCTGCTTGTCCAAATCCTACTCATCTTTTAAACTAAGGCCTATCTAAAATACGATTTCCCCTAGGAATGCTGCCGCCATGTCACTTTCCTTGTGTATTTCTCACGGTACTCAGTGCTTTCACGTTGTCTTGTGCTTATTCAATATATTTCTCATACCCCCATTTGGTCCAGCTCTCATCCTCACCCTCCCATGGGCCTCGATCCTAAAGGCTGCTCAATACCCTCAGTTCCAAACAGGTGCATGTGTTCACAAGTGATGGGCTGGTTCCCTGTGTCCTATGCATTCTCGGAGGGTGCTTATTCTGATCCAAGGTCACAGCCTGGCAGTGCTTCTGAAGAGGTTTTAGGATGCTTTGCAAGGAAGCCAAGTATTTTCCTGAGCACAGACCATCAAGAGTCTTTCGTGGTTACCACAGTTCTCTGGGAAAACTGGATAAAGGCAAGAGTATCTGGATGGCCAGCATGGCTAAAACAGAGTATCTTGCCTCTTAGGTCTGAACAAGGTGTTTCAGAAGGAGTTGCTGTGTCTGGGCCAAAACATCATTATTCGCAATATTTCCATCTCTGAAAATCTATTCCTTTTTTGTTTTCTTATTCTAATTCTCCAGTCACCATCAGGCCTAACTCTCTAAAGTCACAGTCCAAAATGTGGACAGTTTCCATATTTTTCTCTACCACCCTTGCGGTGGTTTTAGCTTTGCCAAGGGATTCTCTCTCATTGTCCCATACACCCAATATCATCTTCCATGGACACGTTCCCAGGTCTGTGTCACTTAGCAGTGAACACACTGAGGTCTGCTGGATGCCAAGAACAAAGCTTCGCTTATAGAAATAAATAAGACTTAGATCCTTCATCCATTCACTGAGCCAGAAGGACTTTTAAATTTTAGGATATGATTAATTTTATTTTTTGGTTCGAACTTTTAGGTGCTCAATTCTCACGTTACAGTTCTTCTAGGGCAGTTTTTACTGAGGCAAAACAAACTCCATTGGTTCAGATGACCAACCCATCTACCATCGCTGTCCAGCACAGCAAGGTTCCAATTCATCATTCAGAAAAAGCTTTCACAAAAGCTCTGGTATCCAGCTTAACTCAGTGCAGTAAACCCGATGTAGGATTTAAGATACACACATGGGCTTGGCGCCTGTGGCTCAACGGGCTAAGGCGCCAGCCACATACACCTGAGCTGGCGGGTTCGAATCCAGCCCCCGGGCCCGCCAAACAACAATGACGGCTGCAACCAAACAGTCCCAGCTGTAGTCCCAACAGTAGTCCCAGCTACTTGGGAGACGGAGGCAAGAGACTCG
>CAUYON010192847.1:0-35449 GCA_963573935.1 Arctocebus calabarensis
GGCCCAGAATAAAGACAATTTGCTACACGCCACCTGGAGAGTGTGTAGTCTGTTTCTTGTATTTCCCCTAATAATTATAGGTATGAGTCTCTACACCTGGGGCAAAGCTACTGTCCCTCGCGTCTCCGTTCACGCAACACATTTATTTTTCTCATGACTCTGTGGGTTGGCTGATCTGAGTTGGGCTAAGGTTACATTATCTGTGCTATACTCATCTGATTTCAGCTGAACTTGTTTAAGGGTCTGCAGTCACCTAGCAGATCAGTAGGGGCTACTTGTTCTAAAAAGGCTTCAGCTGAGATCTTTTGGCTTTTCCATGTAGTATTTCATCCTCCAGAAGGCTACCCTGGATTTGTTCTCATGATAGAGCAGGGTTCCAAGGAAAGCCAAATCTCAGAAGACCTTTTGGGGACTAGATCAGAACTGGTAAGTTATTACTTCTACCACATTCTATTGGCTAAAACAAGGCATGAGGACAGCCTACATTCAAAAGATATAGAAAAGGGAATGTTGCTTGATGGAAAAGGCTCAGACATCCAATTTCAAAGGGTATGGATGCAGGCAGGCAGAATGGGGATCATCTTGCAAACAACTTATCAATGTGGCAACTTTTACCTATAATATACCTTTGAAATTATATAGAAAAGTTTAAAATGCAAATCTTAGCACTCTGGGAGGCTGAAGCAGGTAGATTGCCACCTTGAGACCAGCCTGAGCCAGAGCGAGACCCCATCTCTAAGAAAAAGTACCAAGCATTGTGGCGGGTGCCTGTAGTCACTACTCAGGAAGCAGAGGCAAGAGAATTGATTTAGCTCAAGAGTTTGAGGTTGTTGTGAGTTGTAACGCCATGGCACTCTACCAAGGAGACAAAGTGAGACTCTTTCTTAAAAAAAAAAAAAAAAAAAGTTTAACATGCAAAAGGCAAACAATCCACCTATATATTGAAAAACATTTGGGTTCCAGAAAGCAAAACCATATCTTAAAAGGCCAAATTATAGTTCATGTATTAGACACAATTTTTGATGATGCATTTGTAGGATTATGTGCTTATTCTTTCATTTCATTCCCTTTCTTCAAAACTGAACAGAGTCAAGCAAACATTTAAGCCTCAAAGTGCATATAACTCAGGCTGGAAATGAGATTGCCCAAAACAGTTCATTCATTTCCTGATGCAGATAGGAAGTTTAGCGAGATGATTAAAAGTGCAAGCTTTGAAGTCAGATAGCCTAAGTTCAAATTTTCTTCCACACTCTCACTGGTTATATAAACTTGGGTAAGACACCTGATCTCTTTCTCTAGAACCCTCATTTGTAAAATGTGGGTAGATTATTTTATTGATTCTAAGATACACTTGTAACTTTTTAATATCTCTGAACTAGAAGTGTATCACACAATAGATGTCATGATTCACTTTTTAAAGTGAAACTTTAAAAAGTTGTGTGTCCTACAAAATTGATGGCATCTTAAAGTCAATGAAAGTGTGCTCTCAGATGGTCAACTTAATCCATGTGGACTAATTAGAACAGTATCTGTTTCCAGTAAGTGCTCAATACCTGGGAGTTAGGAGGAAGAGGAAAATATGTACATCAGAGGTTTAGGGAAGTGGATATGCACAGTATGTGTATTCAGGTTGTACGCAGTTTGAATATATGAAAAGAGAAGCATGGTCCATAAAAATGGTCCAACTCCTGGTTTGTGCCAGCTGCAATCTTTCTTGATTGTATTTAACTGTCACATGAACCCTGGGAGGAAAATTTCATTACCCGACTTATTAAGAGGAAACTGAGAAGTAGTGCAGTGGGATGTGGGAGGGAACCATGCTTAGGGTCACAAAGTCAATTAGTGGCAGAGAGAAGTCTCACCCGAATATGTTTGACTCCAGATTGTTTTCAATCATTTCTCCTGGGACATGAACCAGCAGAGAGGGGGAGGGATGAATGACTCCATTGCTTTAGTGCTCAGAATTATGTGTGAAAAAGGAAGAGGGGCAGCTAATCAAGGCTGATTCAGAACTTCTCTCCAGGAGGTGTGAGAGGTAGCCATTTGGTTGAAAGAAGGGCTGGCGACTTTGGAAGCAATCTTTGCACAGGAGGCACATGGAGACTTCTTATTTATATTTCAACTGTGCATTTGTCTAGAGAAGATATGTAAGTGTTTTTAATGAGGGACAGGCCATCCCTCTGGACAACTGGTGCAGCCCATGAAGTACATTTATTCCTTTCTACCTCTCAAATCCATGTACTTACAAGGACCTTCTTACCTTGATCAAACTCCTGGGAGCCCCCACATGTCTTTACTTGTGTCTGTATCCCTGTTCCTCAACACAGACTGTGCCAATGATTATTTACTACCTAAAATGTGCTGATGCCGACACAATCCCTTAGGTATTCATTCCATATGTAGATGTGATGTCCAAAGAACAGATGTCCCTGAATGTTGCATACTGCGAAAGGATCTCTTTTCTTGGGTCATGGAAAGACTGTAGAGTGATACTTTCATTCTAAAGTGAGAAGCAAGAAATCCCTGGGGATTTTGCAGTACTGATTTGGCAAGAGGAGATCAGCACATCTGTGCTTTTACAGGTGCATAGAGTCTTTCTGTCACTAACCCTCCACGTGTCTCAGCACCGCGGCTGCTGGTGATGAGTCTCATCTACCTGAGGGACAGGGCCTGTTAAGAGTCAGTCAGGTATGTTGCAAAAGTTCAGAGAATAAAAAGAAGGAAAGAGGCCAGAGAGGAGAGAGGAAGCAAGGGAGAGAAGGAAAGGATAGATTCCCACCTTTATTCATTTCTTCTGTAGAATGTCTCATTTCCTCAAATAACAGATGATACAAAACGATGCAGTGATAATTTTCTTGCTCTCAAGACCATCATTAAAATGTTCCATGTGTCTTGCAGAAAGAACACCTTTTCCCCCCCCGCCCCCCTTTATAAATTTGTTTTGGAGTTGAAGGCCAGGAAAAAAAAAGTTTTATGGGATGGGTGTGAACAACTTTCTTAATCTAATAATTATCTTACTTCTCCTGCACTGTTTATAAGAACATTCGCCATCTCTGCTTATATCCCACGTGTAGGTGTTCATGTCATAAGCAGTTTGCTTGCAAAGCAAGTCTCTCACTGAGTGGTCCTCCTTGGTCCTTGTATTTTAGGGTTCATCCTGAAGACCACTCTTCTCTATGAGATCATAATGATACAGCATGTCACAGCCACAAGGACCTCATATCCACCTGTTTGGAGAGACATAGTACCATAAAGATGAGCAGATATTGTTTTATTAATGTATATGACATGTAGACAACTGTTCAGTAGTCTTTCTTTGCTCTTTCTAAGACACCAGTGCAGAGTTTTGGAACTTTGTCTCTAATTTTCCTCTATCCAGACATCTCCATTTAGACTGTAAGTAGCCCAAGGTGTGATTCACTTCTTATCTATATTTGGTTTCCTGTGACTGGGCTCAGGAAACATTTTCCTTAACAAATCCATGTTGAAATCCATGGGCATAACTTTGCCTCCTCTCCCTCTTTAGTTTCTGCTTTGTGGTTTAAGCTGATTTTCCAAATGTCCTGCACGGTGTTTTTAATTCAACCTCAAAATCACTTTACCAGTGGGTACTTATTCCATATAAATAGCCAGGTAATTGAGACTATACACATATTCCTAGTTGCCAGTTCTGCTCCCAGGCTTTCTCCATCCTGCCTACATCATAAATCACATACTAGTCTGACTGACTTCAAGTTTCTTCTTACTCTGGTTCTGTGGTCACTGTGTTCTTCCACCAGCCTCCAACTTCCCCAGCCCATCCACACGCTTCACTGTGGCTCCAGCATGGTGCTCAGTCCTGCCTCTGACCCCTTCCTCATGCTCTGCCCCACCTGGAAAGCCTCCCCTTCCACCTGCCACCAAAAATTAAGGTGGACATTGGAGGTTACTATTTTTTGCTAGTGATTACAGATAGGCAACATTTGAAAATTGAGTTTAGTTTAAAAGTCTGGGTTTCTATCATGTCCAGTTACACTGGACTTTCCTTGATCTATTATTGGAAGGAGATGAACTATGGTCTGTGTTACCTGGTTCCCTGTAGTTCCCACCACTCAGACAACACATGTAGACAACAGTCCCATTCACTCATTTCCATTATCCAAGTAGCTTCTTATGTATTTTAGTAGTAAATCTAATGTACTCCCTAAGCCCAAATTTAAGGCCATTTATTCAAAAAGTATGTCCTAATGGAATTTTAGCTATTTCCTTGAGGGAATAGGAGATGCCACTTGTCAACAGAGTTCTAATTTACTGGAGTCTACCTGTTACCCACAGCTGCACTGCATCCTGGATGTTCCTAATTAGTAACCAAACAGCAGGCGGGATCCCCAGCCTGTTTGATCAGCTAGAACTTTTCCTGCAGGAGAGAAGTTGTATCAGATGAGTATGGTCCTGGGAGCACCTGAATTCTCCTCGTCACATCTCATATCAAGGCTGAGCATGATCTTGTTAGCTAAGAATGGATGGCACAGGGAACAGACAGGGCTGAAATTCACTCAACCGAAGGGGTTGGGATGATGCTGGGAATGATGAAGATAGTTAGATCCAGTTATAAGACAAAGTCAGACTAACCAAAAACTCTGGAAAGCAGAGATATATATGGGCTCTGGAGCTATATATGGGCTGAGCTCAGCATAGGGTATAAGAGTGGTATATGGTGCACAGCAATGAGACTGAGGAAGATAGACAAGTGTGCATTCATGAAGTTAGCCAAGTAGGACTGAAGGCACCTGGCCCAGGTCCAGGTATAACTTTCTCAATTCTGGGGGCAAAAAGGGATGGGTAAGAGCAAAGCAGGTCTTCATCTGACAGACAGTGACCAAGAAGTTATCATGGCAGAAATCTAGATGTTCAGAAGAACAAGCAAGACTCCCATCTGCACAAGTTCAGTGTGCATCAGTCACTGTGCCCAGCACTGTGAGAAGGCTACACCTATGCCCATTTTACAGACGAGAAGGCTAAGGCCCAAAGGACATTAAAGAACAAATCAGAATTGGATCCAGGAATTAAACCAGATCTATGTGACTCCAGTGTTTCTGTCTCTAAACATTCTGAATTAGATCTGAGAATTTTGGTTGCATTTGGATTTGGGGAACAGCACTCCAAAACAGAATTGTAACAGCTGGATAATGGGCCTGTCCTCTTTTAGCCATCCTCTATTCAATAGACTTTTTCTCCATTTTCATCCCATATACTTCAGGTAGAGCTCCATCACAGACTCCAGAAAGTAGAACACAGGACTGGCCTCACCAGGAATGTTATTCTACTGGCCACACAATGACTTGTTTAAGGATGAACTTGTGACCTAAGTCAGTCCTATTAGGGAGAATCTCAAGACTTTGTCAAAGGCTAGTGGGTGAAAACATTTTTTAAATAGTTCATTTTTGGCTGGGAAAGGTGGTATGCTTATAATCCTAGTACTCTGGGAGGCTGAGGTGGGATGAACTTTTGAGCTCAGGAGTTCGAGACCAGCCTAACCAAGAGCAAGACCTCCCCTGTACTAAAAATAGTAAAACTAGCCAGGCATTGTGGCAGGTGCTTATAGTCCTAGCAACTTGGGAAGCTGAGGCAGGAGGAACCCTTGAGTCCAGGAGTTTCAGGTTGCTATGAGCTGTGATGATGCCACGGCACTGTACACAGGGTGACAGGGTGAGACTCTGTCTCAAGAAAAAACAAAACAAAACACAGGAAAAAACCCCAAACCTCATTTTTTCCATGGGACTTGAATGCGGAAGAATTTGCCAAGACAGCTGTCAGTTTCGTCTTGTCACCACGAGATTTGAACTGGTGAGAGAATTAAGTCCACACAGAGATCAGACCCTTTATATGAAAAAAAGGAAGAGAAACTGAGAAACGGAGTCATTACTGAAGTCTCTGGGTGAAGCTGTACTTGATGCAAGGATGACTCATACTTTTCATATTCCTGAGCCAGTAAGCCCCCTGATGCTTAGACCATGAGTCCTACTGAAATTCTGGACAAGCAGCTGAGTTAAAAATATGCCAAGTTCCGCAGTACCTGGCCAGGGTTCTTAACTCCAACCTCCTTCTGGTCACAACTGCTGCTGATGCTAGTGTGTAGCTGGTATGGTGGGCGGAGGTCATGGAGAGCTGGAGGGGGGAAGCGGAGATTAGGAACTAAGTTAAGACTGGATGGTCTCTACTGTGACCTCACACCGCACAGCGAGCCAGGACTGCGCTGTTCAGGAATCTGTACCCACTGTGTAATGAACAATCTCCTCTGAAATTTCTGAGGAAAGCAATGTGGGTTCCACAGTCAGGCTCCACTGGTTCATGAGGGTTCTCTGGGATGGCAAAGAGGCATCTGGCTAAAGTATTCCTGTGGAAATAATTAGACTAAGACAAAATAAGAAGAGAAAGAAAGATAAGAAAACCTTTGACAAGTTTTCACATCAAAAGCTGTTCTAAATACTGCATCACCATGGGACTGGGAATATGTGTTCATTCTGCCATGAGTAGAGGATTTGCTCAGAAACCAGTAATGGAGAATGAAATAACAGCCCTTTAGAGGTTGGGGACAGGTATCAAGTGACACTCCTGCGGGATCAAAGACAGCACTTGTCTTACTACTAAACATCTTTATAAATGATGGAGGATTCATTGTAGAGTCAAATATCCCAAAATGTGGATAACAGTGAGTTCCTGTAGTTAGTGAGAAGCCAGAAAGGGGAGAGAGATTCTGACTAGAATTCCCAGCTGACTAGTAATTAATGACTGATGAGTTCATTACCAAATCCAAGCTGATCAGATACATGGTGGCGTTTTCAACTACCCTCCTATTGTAGGCTTTTCTAGATCACAGAGAACGAGAACCCACTGTCTTCTTCCTCCTCCATATAGTTTCTGGTAGAGTGCTGAACACACACTAGGTGTATGCAAGTTGTTATACCAGATTTCAGATGATGCATATGCTGTACCTCAGAGATCTACCACCTGTGCAGGCAATTGGAGAATGACATTGAGAAAAACTCCCAGTCCGCATCATGGCTACGCCTCAGTGTCAAGATTGATCAGCAATGTCTGTTGTGGAAAAAGAATCAGAGGGCAGTGCAAAGATGCTGAGTATCTGAAGACTATACAAGGGCTGATCTATCATTTGAGAGCAGGAAGCAAGGCGGCCAGACAACAGTGCACTTCAGCAACTCAATTGCCACCGGGAAGTTCTGAGAGAAAGGCAGCAAGACCAGAGCTGGTACAGAGTTGAAGTGGGGTCTAATCTGGTAGAAAAAGGCTTTGATTCATGTGTCAGTGGTGTTTATCCCAGTTTACCAGCCACAGATAGCCCTAAGACTCCAATAAAAGGAGAATACAGATCAGATTCCAATTATGACACCTGATTCTTGGGGCAGAGCTTGGGTGTCTCTGATTTGGCTATAAAGAAACCCCCTAATGCAAAGAATTAGGGTTCTGACAACAAGCAACACAATCATGAGTGAAAGTAGCAATAATAATTAATAATATTAATAATTGAGAGAGTTTTACAGATGTTAGGATGTGCTCACTTTCCTAGTGTGACCTATTTTGTCCAATCAAACTCCTAAGGAAGTGTTATCGTTATCCTTACAGATCTGGCTGGGCATGCTCATTTGTCCTGTCCACACGGTCAGGGATGAATGGACTTGGGAACCTGGCCGCTCTTAGGCATGTTGTTCAATCAGTGAATTAGTGAATGACTGAGTTAATTCATCCAGCTTTTCTGACCCAAGTTTTAGCAACCTATTTGTCCAATACTGGTACCTAAAGGAACCCTCCTCCCTAGTTTATTGTTAGGAATAAAAGATAATGGTTTTGTGAAAAATGGGGCTCTGTTTCATCTGTCCTGGTCGTCTTCTGTACGCAAAACAGATCTCACACCCTGTGCTCAGTATGTTAGAGAGATATTAAGAGAGAGGGAGAGAGAAAGGAGAGAGAGAGAAACAGTGAAGAGGCGGAGGGAAGGAGGGAGACAGGAGAAGGAAAGAAGGGAGGAAGGAAAAGGATCTGCCCAATACCCCCATCACCTGAACCCCCCAAACCTCTCACTCCAACCAGGCCTCTAACTGCAGTTGCTTCTGCCCCACTTCCGCACACGTCTGGGTTTCTGGCTATGCCTCATTCTTTAAACCTAGGGCTTAGGATCAATTCTCTGGGCTTCTCTGCTTGACCCTGACTTGCACTCATCCTTTGAATCACACTTTTCCACCTTGCTCAGAGAGTTCTAGCCCATAGGGACTGCCTGCCGCCGCAGTCTAGGTCTTCATAGCGAGAGCTCTACCCCACCAGGTGAACTGGTACAATGCATGGGCGAATGATGCTCCCGTGACACTTGCTCATTTGAATTGATTGTCAGGACAAGAGGGTTCTGCTCAGCAGTTCTGCTTCTATTTGACCTCACCCACCCACTTCACCAGCTGAGCTTCGGTGTCCCCCACCTGCACCAGGAAGGGACTGAGTGAGATGTTTCTGAGGATGTTTCCAAAGCCAAGATTCTACAGTCATCTGCTTTTGTGAGAAATAAAGCAAAGGCAAAGGATACGAAAGAGTCTATCTCTAGCCCCAAGTAGATTTGCCTCTATCTTGTGGAGTGAGGGGCAGAGCAGAATGCAGTGATTGTTTAGCATTGGACACGACATGATGGACAAGAGGAACTCCGGTAATCAGGAAGCATGAGAGGGCACAATCCATTAGGACCTTTTAGCTACAGCTGCCACGGAGCCATCCAACTCCTGCTGTGCCTGTCAGCCATGCCATGCCTGGTTTTCTGGGCCAAGGAGCCCTCTCCCGCTGGCTTCGTTAGCTCACTCATGTCGCTACCCTGCCTCAAAGCCCACATTTAAGCTGTGCAAAAAGCCTGCATGAAGCAATGCAATCTAAAAATATTACCATTCACTTGGGACCTGATTTCTTTTTCTTCTCTTGACAAATGGAAAATCTCCAGGGGTTGTTCTGAGCTGATGCCCAGATAATACTCAAATAACAGGCACTGATACAACAGCCCCTAGCTCAGCCTCTATCTCCAAAAGATAGGGGAAAAGTAAGCAACAGAAAGGTTTGGTGACTAGGTAGAAATCACACAGCAACAGTTCCATAGCTCAGACAGCATCTATAATACAACACTCTAATCCAGCTGGGTTCCTTGCAATGTGTATTACCTGCCTCTTGACAGTACTCAGTTCTGACCACTCCATCAGGGTCTGCTGAAATAAATGTCTTTTTCTTGGGAGCACTTCTCAGATAGCCATCAAACTAGATTTTGATTCTTTCTCATACTTTCTGGGCAGGTCTGTGGCCTTCAGTGAGATGTTTCCTCTAACTCCACCAGTACGTGCCTCTGAGATCGAGGTGTCACTGGTTCCCAATCTCTGCCTCCTTCTCTTTGACATGGACAGATGCAATTCAGATGTATTTTTGTGACACTGTATAAATTACACAATTTCCTTGAATCTTGGTTTTCCCACCTCTGAAATGGAGATTATGCAGGTTGAATACTCCTTATCCAAAGTGCTTAGCACCAGAAGTGCTGATTTGGGATGCTTTCAAATTTTAAAATATTTGCTTTGTTGAGCATCCCAAATCTAAAAATTCGAAATCCAAAATGCTCCGGTAAGCATTTCCTTTGGGCAACCTGTTAGCTTCGACTTTGGAGCATTTTGGATTCTGCATTTTTGCATTTTGATGCCAACGTCACAAAGGCATGGCGAAGATCAAATATGACATACAAACTAGTCCACAAAGTTTATCTAGCAGTAATTGTAAATATGAATATATTTTATACAATTAATCATGACACAGATGCTGAACTTGTCATCTGTAGGATATTTACAAGATGAAGAATGCAGAGTATAGGTTGATCTGTGCTACCATTAAGATTTTACAAAAGCAATAAATAAATAAATAAATAAATGAATGCCTATGGTCATGGCTCTTATTGGGGGGCAACACAAAGGTATCATTTGTGAAATATTTTTTTTTTTAAGAGGGTAGAAGGACAGTGGCAGAGAGAAGCTCCGTTCGGGGAACAAGAGAAGTTGGTGGCATCTTACAGTGAACACACAAGGCAAAGAACAGCCAGGAACTTGACCCTCCTGCTGGAGAAAAGAGCCTGGTGGAAACCACCAGCTTTGCTCCCCTGGGACAGTTGTCAGAGCCTGTGCCCTCTGCTCCTGTTTATGAACCCACAGCCATACTTCCAATCCCTAGCACAGGGGCATTCCTTGAACTTTTGGAATCTGATCTGAGGTCTTTGCCACCAAAATGATGAACTGTGCTGACCCACTCTGGATCCCACTTCTCACCTTTTTATTTGATTTTGATGAAGACAGGCAGTTTATTTCACTGCCCTTTTCTGCGACCTTGTTCTGACATTAAGCCACCTGCACCTGCTTCCCTGACCCATTGATAGAAACTGACAAGGATTCAGAGAGGACAGACATTTAGCCCTTGCATTGTTAGGTTAAACTGAGTCAACTGAGAGGGGAACTTAATTTGAAGGGAGGAAAATTATTAAATAGAATCCTTACGAAAAACAAGGAATCTTAATGCATTACTCCTCTCTCTCTCTCTCAGAGATAAATATACATTATGATATAAATCCAGCCTTCCAGGTGTGGCATGGTGTCTATCCTCCGAGGGCATCTTTATCAAATGTCCAGTGAGCCTAAACCATGTAGATAGACAAGTAAGATCATTGAGAACTCTTGGCCCAAACTGCAAAGCTTCACTGGCCACATGAATCAAATCAGGCAGTTAGCACACCACTTCTTTCTGGTCAATGTATATATTCAGTCACTGTGAGTTACAATGTATCAGTATATTATTCATCCCATGAACCCCGGAGAGGAGAGGCATGAAAACAGAGCTCCCACGTGCACTCTCATGCCATGGTTCTCTACTGTGAAAGACACTTAGACCCACAGCAGGAGAAAGAGCCCCACCTGCCTCATTCACGATGTACCTGAGAAAGCAATTTTGGATGGCCAAAAAAGACCAGCTTATCAAATTTAAGAAAGGGTAATGGTGATCTAGCAGGACTGAGTCACTCTGAATATTATTACTCTCATAGGAACAAAATAGAACATTGGGATCTAATTTCTTTTTTTTATTGTAGATACAGAGTCTCACTTTATCACCCTTGGTAGAGTGCCCTGGCATCACAGCTCACAGCAACCTCCAACTCCTGGGCTTAGGCGATTCTCTTGCCTCAGCCTCCCAAGCAGCTGGGACTACAAGCGCCTGCCACGATGCCCAGCTATTTTTCTGTTTTGCAGTTTGGCCAAGGCCAGGTTTGAACCCACCACCTTTGGTATATGGGGCCGGTGCCCTACTCGATGAGCCACAGGCGCCACCCTGGGATCTAATTTTTGTCAGGTCCTCATAGAGCATCTAATCCAGGGCATGGACATGCACATGACTTCGGGGGTCTGTTGGAAGACACTGGGGAGTCAAGGTTATCTGCCCAGGGGAGAGCACGTACCTTTCTGTGATCACAGGCAGAGCCCTGCACACATATTTATTCCTCTGGCCTGGGGCACATGGTGGAATCCTGTGTCACCACCTTCTTGGGCACGCCACACAACCTGCTCTGACTGATGACAAGTAGAAAGAAGTGCCCTGTGTCACTTTCAGAGCCAGGGAGTCTCCAGCCCAGCACACCTTTCCCTGTCTTTGTGGTGGTAAAAGTTTGAGCTACAATCAAGCCTCCATCAGCCCAAATGCCTGAATGCCTCTGTGCTGGACAGAGCGCCCCTGCTGACGCTCAATAGTGACACAACATGACTGAGAAATGTGGCTTTCAATTACTGAGATTATCTGATGCTCATTACTGCAACACAGCTTAGCCTACATTGTAAACGACATAAAAACAAAAAAAAGTGAGAATATAAAGATTTCACTGGTTAAAAAATTGCATGTGCATGTTAGAGTTTCTTTTGAGGGTCTCCAGGCAAGTTAATTGAATCAGAGCCATGCACAGTGACATACCTGATGTCCTACACCAGAAAGCAAGATCTCCTTGCCCCCACTTGATCAGAACCACACTAAAGTCCCAACTTTGGTTTTCTTGAAAACTAAACCTGGTTCCCTTTCAGAATAATATATATATATATATATATACATATATATACACACACATACACACATACACACTATATGTACATATATGAAACACATGTATACACACACATATATATACACACATACATACAGGGTGGCCATAAAGTTTGTGTGCAATTTAAAACTGCACACTATTTTAAATTGCACAGGAACTTTCTGGCCACTCTCATATGTCTGCTTCTCTCCTAAGACACTATCGCTTTAATCTTCTAGAAGATATGTTCATTTTTCTTTATGTGATGTTTCACGACTTCAGACGTTCATGCTAACTAATAACGGTAAGTATTAACACACATTAGTTGTTCTGAGCACTGTGATAAGGACTTAAACTGACTTACATCACTTAATGTTTGTAAACGAGAGACCCCTACACTGGTATCAGCTGTTACGGACCATTATAGGATGCCATTGTGGTCACCAGCGTACGTGGGATGTGAATCCTCAAGGGGAGCATATTATATTCCCAGGACACGTGTACGGATGGCAGAGCTGAAAGGTACCCGGCGAGGGTCTTTTACAATTGGAGAAACTGAAGTCCAGAGAGGGGAGGGGGCTTGGCCAAGGTGACACGGCAAGCTAGAGACCGGGGACTTCTGCCAGCATCCTGTCCTGTGGTTCCAACAAAATTCATGGAATCATCCGAAGATGGATGACAACATGTAGCATAAGATGAAAAGACTTAAAAGAAGCTGGACAAAGCATACTTTGAGGAGATCCAAAGTCCTCCTCTCAAGCCAGAAATGATCTGCAGAGCAAAAGGCCCCTGCATAGAAGCAGAGCAGCGCAGAGAGCAAAGAAGAACTTGAAAATACCTTGTGACGCAGAGTCGGAGAAGCACCGGGAATCGGTGGGGATGACCAAGCACAGGTCCCCTTTGGAACGTTCTGCAGCCATATGCTACGGCTTATGGTTACCAGGAAGGAAAGGGAGGCCCAGTACTGCGAATCTTTTGAATAAGTCAGAAATTGGATCTTACTTTTTTTTTAAATGTAGTCACCTGACTTTTACATGTCAGCCAATGAAAGAAAGGAAAGGAGACAAGAAAAGAAGAAAAAGAGCCTTACACAGGGTGGCCATAAAGTTTGTGTGCAATTACACATGAACATCATGACCACCCTGTACAGGCCAGACAGAAAACTTATGCAAGATCTAGAAAGCAGTGGCCAGGCAGCAAAGAAGGTTCAAGGTCAAAGGGGCAGACAGCTCATGTCCAGGGCCCAGGCCTGTCTGCTAACTGCTTCTTGCCACTCCACACAAGTCTCCCTGCCTTGGCCCATTTATCTCCTGTCTAAACTCATCTTCCCCCAACTCCCCCACCTCCACTTCCCATTGCTCACTCTGGTCCAGCCACACAGACCTTCTTACTGTTCCTCTAACACACCATGCTCATTCCCAATCTGCTCCTGCAAACCTGCTGCTTCT
Source organism: Arctocebus calabarensis (assembly GCA_963573935.1). Taxonomy (NCBI): domain Eukaryota; kingdom Metazoa; phylum Chordata; class Mammalia; order Primates; family Lorisidae; genus Arctocebus; species Arctocebus calabarensis. Next base: position 13,570 of record CAUYON010192847.1, read on the forward strand.
TCTTCCTGCAACTCGGAGTGCAGACCTCACACAGCTTATCCCTGAATCCCATGTGGAATCCCGCAGCTCAAACATCACCATCTCAGGAAAACCTTCCAGACCCTCCACTTTATAGATATGATTGCTGGGCATCACTCACCATCATCTAAGCCCTTACTTGAGCTTAATTTACACATTTGTGTACTTGATATTATTTTTGCTTATTTCTCATCCATGCCTCTCAACGGCAATGAAAACTCACAGAAGCAAAGACTCGTCACATCCAAAGAGACAAAAACCATTTCTGTATTTACATTACTTAGAGTAGCCCAGATAGGTATATAGTTCATATGTGCTGAGAGAAAAAGGAAGAAAGGAACAAAGAATAAAAGATGGAAGGAAGGAATGGGGGGAGGGAGGAGAGAGTGACCTTAGAGAAAGAGAGGGAGTGGGGAGAAGAGAAAGGAAGGACGGTGAGCAACTTGAGCCCCCAGGTGCGGGAGCCCAGGTTTCTGGCCAAACCTCAGCTCTACTTATAAATGTCTTACTTCCAATCTGTGTGATCCTGGACATACCATTTACTATCTTTAGGCCTCAGTTTCCTCCTGGGTAAATAAACATAATAATATTGACCTCACAGGGTTTGTTCTGAAGATTAAAAGAGACACTCTATGAGAAAAACATTATTAGTTTGCTTGCCCTGTAAGAGTGGGCTCCCTGGAATAATAATACATCCTCATCAGCAAGGCTTGTGGGAAGAAGGCTGCATTAGCCGTGCAGAGAGAGCCTTGCAATCTGCCCATGGCTCCTGCCGTTGTCAGTCTCTACTTGAGGTTTGCAGGGTAATTAAAGGCGCAGTAGGCAGGTGTCATTAACTTGTTAACCTGAAGTTTTCTCCCCATCCCCACCCCTACTGGAAGAGTGCTTACAAATGGGTTTGGATGAACCAGGTCTAATTTAGATAGTTTCCTTTCAATTATCCTCCCCAGAGCCTGGCACATTTGTTGGGATCATTATTAAAATGCAGGGCCGCATTGTATCAGTGCACAATGCCTCTCTAGCTGCATATGCCAGACGCAGCAGATGCCAGTCTCCCGAAAACTCACAGCTCCTGATAGGACACCCCTGACCCGCTGACTACCCCTCCATCCCAGCTCCCTGAGTGTTTTTATCATTTCCAGCTAAACTGCTCAAGTTCTGCAATTAGGTCTTCTGAGTAGAAGCTTTATCTTGTGCATGTTTCTGAGGGCCATAAAGGCAAGGATTCTTGGAATGGCATTTTGAAACATGGAATGTATGGCTCACGGTAATGACAATGGCCCCGTGACTCTGCACAATTTGCAGAGTGCTTTCATACACCTCGGCTGGCTCATTTATCAGCAGGGCTGTATGTGTGTGCGTGGAATCTGCCTCTGACCACTCCGTGCACAATGACACTGAGGCTCAAGGACCTCTAATAGCTTGGCAGAGGGTGCTTGGCTAGGAAGGGGTGCTGAGGGGGTCATATGCAGGTTGTTAACTTCTTGGCTGAGACCTTGTCTGTTTCAACCCTGCACGATGTGCAGTGCCTGGCACACAGAACACGCTCTATTACTGTTTGTTCTAGAGCAGTGGTTCTCAACCTTCCGAATGCTGCAACCCTTTAACACAGTCCAAAAGGGTCGCCACTCACAGGTTGAGAAATGCTGTCCCAGAGAAATAAGAATAATTCCTACCATTGTGAACTTCATACATGAAAGTGTGTGGATATGTTCGTCTGCTTAGAGAGTGGAAACAAAGGCACATCCAGTCTCACTAATTCATCTCAGCTGATAAGATACTGTGATATTATAAAATATATATTTGGTCTTTCATCCACTTCCTGGCATAGAATACCTAAAATCCTTAGAATTTCCAGAGTGAAGTCTTTTTTCCTGTTAATAAGTTAACAGGTGGCTGGGGTTGCCTAAGTCGCTTCAGAAAGGCGGCTGGTCACCAGAGAGACTCACCAGGATAAAGGGGTGGGACTTTCAGCCCAGGGAGGTGAGAGGAGCTAAAGGTTGAGTTGATCACCAATGGCCAATGGTTTAATCAATCAGGCCCATCTAATGAAGCCTCCATAAACTTTCAAGGGACTGGCTTAGACAACTCCCCAATAGCTGAAGGGACACGTGGAGGACCACGGAAGGTGACCCCCATAGAGAAGGCACAGAAGCCCCACACCCCACTCATCTCATCTGTATTCTTTGTAATATCCTTCACAGTAAACCAGTAATGTTTCTTTAAGTCCTGTGAGCATCTCCAGCAAACTAATCAAACCCAAGAAAGAGACCTTGGGAACCCCAATTTATACCTGGTCAGTGAGAAGCACAAGTGAGGAAACCTGGGGCTTGTGGTTGGTATCAGAAGTAGGGAGCAGTCTGTTAGCACTGCTGTGTCGCTGGCGCCACACACAACAATCAGCCAGTATGCGACCAATGAATGTACAAGCTTGGACGAGGTGAGGCTCCCATAGGTGCAGGGGAGCTGAGCCACCCAGTAACCTGCGTGGTGGCTTCAGGAAGGCCTCGAGCTACCTCTGCAGCATCTATTTATTGAAACGCTAACAGGTGTGGGGAGGCCCACCTCCAAGGACTACATGCTTAAGGATTGCTAAGTGCTAAGTGCTCTTTTTTTGGGAGGGGGTTGGGTTTGAACCCACCACCTCAGGTATATGGGGCTGGCATCCTACTCCTCAGCCACAGACACCACCCAGGATCGCTAAGTGCTCTTTTCCCGGGACTCTACTCCCACCTTTAGGCACCACAAATGTTCAAGCTCCAACACTTGCTTACTAAGAGCAACTGATCTTATCTCGTCAGACCACTCAGTTGCTTGTGGGCTTGTGTCCAGGCTGCAAAACAGCTCCACACTGGCCAGGAGATGGTCCTGCTCACAGTGTTTCCCTCGAGAACCAGTGACTGTTCCCATAAACATGGTATTCCATCTACTACAGCAGTCCAGTGGGACTGAGCCTTCAACCTGTGGGATCTGACAGTACCTCCAGGTAGATGGTGTTGGCAGTGGCTTGACTTGAAGGTCACCCAGCTGGTGGCCCCTGCAGGATTGACTGCTTGCTTGGGGTGTGGAGACAAAGCCCACCCTTTTGGTCGCAGAAGTGTTCTGTGTTGATTGGTGGTGGGAGAGCAGAGGAAGAACACTGTGTGTTTTCCACTCAAGGGCCATGCTCCCAAGTACTTGCGCCCCTCTCACACATGCACACACATCACAGGAGCACACACGTTCACAGCTCTCTCATTCTCCAGACGACTCCCATAGTTTTCATTATTTTCCTTCCTTCCTCACATGCCCTGGCCCACAAAAGTACCTCACAGGCAGCTTTTGCATCCCATCTTCACAATTTTTGCCATAGCTTATGAGATTCATTCTATTATTTCCCCAATATTTCCTCTAAAGTAACTCGCCTTAAAAAAAACAAAACAAAAACAAAACTTGGGTACATTTAGATATTCAAGAAAAGTGTTACACTATTATTGTGAGTGGAAGCCTACAATCACTTGCCCTAAGTGAAAAGCAAACATAACAATTAGATGAAAACAAAATAGGCCTCTCAAAGTTCAGCTAGATGTCGTTATTTCCCAAGGCACCTTGTCTTCCTCCTTCATAGGGGACATGAACACACAGCAGAGAGGTGTGAAAGGCATTATGATCACCTGAAATATTCTCCATGAAGAACTGAAAGGAAATGAAGAGAATGACTTTCTTGCCATGGGATTCAGTGTTATTAACATTGTGCCCTAGTACCGCCTAAAACCGCAGCACACACGGTCCCACATACATTCCATGCTAGGTGTTCTGTACGAGGGGGTGGTGGCTTAGAGGGAGGTTTAAACTCCTCTGAGCTGAATTCCAAGTGTTCTGCTGGATGCTCGGCTCTCTGTCCTCAGCCTTTTCCATGTTGCCACCTGGACTTACCATTGGTTTCAGCCTATTGCAGGAAGAGTTGTTTCTTCCCTAAAATTCACCTGTTGAAGACCTAACCACCCCACACCCACCTCAGAATGTGATTATTTTTGGAGATAGAGGAAATTGAAAGAGGTAATTAAGTTAAAGCGAGGTCATTACAATGGGCCCCATGCAATCTGACTGGAATCCCTACGAGATAAGGAGAGTGGGACAGAGAGGTACAGAGGGCAGAGGGCCGAGGACAGAGGGACAAGCCTGGGGAGGGGTCTCAGGTGACACCAACCCCACTGATGCTTTGATATTGAACTTTCAGCCTCTAGAATAGCAATAAAATACATTTCTGCTGCTGAAGCTGCCCAGCCTGTGGTACTTTGCTCTAGAAGCCCTAGACAACTACTATAAGGCCTGGCAGAAGTCCCAGTGCTTCCTGAACTCCCTGCGTTCTCCATGGCCTTTGCTCCACCCAGGTGGTTCCCTCACACCTGACGAGATCAGAAGTCTGTCTCTCCCCAAGCACCACTTTGAGGGCCTTCTTCATCAGATGTTTTCCAACCACTCGCACACATGGAGTTGCTGCTTTTGCCCAAATCCTGCAGTCTTCTGTGTCTGTTGCCTGGGGTCCCCATCATGAAGGCACCGCTTCCTACCTCTGGCTTCTCATCATGATCCTCTGGAGCTCAGGGCCTGAGTCTTACTCATATAACAGGAGTTCAGAAAATGTGTCTTCAGTAAGATTGAGTTGTATAAAAACACAAAAATAGAAAGCAAAGTGAAAGGAACTAAGGAAGTAACTGGAGGAACCAAATAATAGCTGGGAAAACAAGAGCTTTAGAGTCAACAGCCCCCCTTTCTTTCTGTCTCTTTTGTTTGCTAGTTGTGTGACCCTAAGTGACCTCCAAAGCCCTCTGGGCTTCTGTCTTGTCACTCGGCAAGCTGGGTTCATGACAGCACCCTGCAAGGTTGTTTGAAGGATTAAATTTGATAATGGGAACTTCCGGGGCAAGATGCCAGCTGGCAATGACTGGGTTCACTTTCCACTGACTTCCCACTGAAATATTCATGAAAACACACTTACCAATAAATGCAAAGTTACTGCAGCTCTGGGAACAAGTATCGATCAAAATCTTCTGGACCCTTGAGGAATTTTCACTAATCAAAGAAGAGACCCATTCTTGATGCTGAAAACCAAAGCCATGACCTTCTGCTACAACTTCTGATGCACAGGGGCTCAAGACGAGAGCTTTGTACGAAGCAGAGGCAGGAAAGCTCCTCCACTGTGACAGTTTCCCAATGAGGAGGTGCCCTGGCTGATCATCCCTCACTCCTCTATCCAGTCATTGAGAGATTTTTATACTCCTGCAGGACTAAGAGGCCCAGGACTGGCACACAGCAATAGTGTGGCTTCTCAGATAGGCAAGGACAGAAACAAGGAAATCAAGGCAGCTCTGTAGCTTTTCATTCTTCCCTCCCCACTCCCCACTTTTGGTAAGAAAGGAATGAGAAGAAAACATTAGCTTACTAGTTAAGAACACAGACTTCAGCACCAGTTTACTTAGGTTTGAATTCTGGCCTGGACACTTACTAGTTGTATGATGTTGGGTCAATTATGGTGACTCAGTTTCCTCATCTGTCAAATGGGGATACTAAAAGCACCAACCTCACAGGGTTATTGTACAGAGTCAATGACGGTAAAGGGCTTTGGAATGGTGCCTCATGTAATGCTTGTTAAATAAACTGCAGCACATATATACAGAGGCATACACATTATAAGAAAGAAAAAACTCTATTAAGGTTGTAATACTCCATATACACGCACACGAGTAATATTTTTACCTTGTATATTGTATCTCTCATAATTGCAGAAGTGAAATGTGACATGAGTTTTACAGTTTTAATATGGTTGATTCCTTTCTTAACATGTACACACACATTGATTTGGCACCCTCTGTATATACACATGCACATATATGCAAATGCACATATAAATTTCTCTGCATGAAAGACAGTAGGACATTCCTCTTGAGTCTTAAAGAAGCACATCAGCTAAATATCCTCTACGATGGAAGAAATGGTTCAGAGTAGTGAATATCATTGATATAAGAGAAGGGGTCTAAAAGCAACCAGAAGTACCATGGAAGAACTAAAGATGAATCTGCAGAGCCTAATGTGGACAAATATCTGGTTTGAATAATAATTCTTCTTGTCCTTCCATAAGGACATGACTTATAACAACAGTCAAAACTTGTACAGCAAAAGAGAAGGCTGCAATAATCACAAAATGCAGGTAGAATATGCCTACAGGGAAGATGTACTGTTAGGAAATTAAGGTGATTTTGGGGGAAAATGTATGTTTCATGCTCTATAAAATTTCAGAAACATGAACTCAGTTGACAGAAGAAATAAAGTTGAAATGATAAAACCTAACTGAAATGAAAGAGTTGTTTGAAATAAGCTAGAATGTGTAGAAAAATGAAAATACAATACAGAGAATTAAAATACATATCAGAAGAAGTCAAGGGAAAGGCATGTTTCAAGGTGCAAAAATATTAATGTGGGAGAAAAATTAGAATGTGATAAAAGTGCATACAAAAAGAAAAAGAAAGGAAGAAAAGGTTAAGAAAGACAGAAACTTTGTGAATGATAGTTGTTACTAAAAGGGGCCAGACACACACAAAACATGAACCAGCCAAGGCTAAGGAAGATTTGATATTGAACAAGGTAGTCCTGGTGCCTGCATTAGGATGGCTCATGATGTCTACTGCAGAAGAATCCTGGAAACCAGGCTAAATCCACTGCTGACAGTCTACACTGGTGTGCCTGCTCTTTTTCCATCTTCCCACATGCTGCAAGTCCCCGTGCTATGTTAAACCAAATTGGTATTTCCCAAACTAAATCCCAAGGGACAATGTTTGCAATATATTCTGTCTCTTCTGGGTAAAAACAGTTAGCTCTTCAAATAACTATGGGCAAGAACAAGTTAAACCAAACTAAAACAGAGGTCTTTACTACAAAACTTTACCACTAACATGCATGATGACTTTCAAAGACAGTGATATTATGCTGCATTTTTAAATTCGGAAAGGTAGAGGTCAAATTTTTTTCCTGATACTTTTCACTATGATGCTTTCCCCCACCTTTCTTTTTCATCTCTTGTAAAAGCTACTGACATCTCTCAGACACAGCTGAGAAATGCCAGGGCAGACCTGAGCAAGCAAATGCCAGGATCGTAATATGTCAGGCTGTCTAGATGTGCTCGCAGTACGACACCCTCAGTCTTTAGAGCAGGCTGATAGATGAATTACACTTTCACGCGGGCTTTCAGTCTTTTGCAAAATTGTGGATGCAAAGAGCACTGTCAGCACCCCCCTCACCCCCACCCCACCAAGAGAGCACTGAGATCCATAGGTTTGTCAGCAATCAATCCTGTCCTGGCTTTTATGTGCCTCGGTTTACTTTTCCTGCCATGCTAGTGCCTGTGACCATAGGACATGGCACCCCTGTGCATCCCTGTTTCCTTCAGGCTGTAGCCTTTGCTGAGATATGGGTGATTTATTTGTCCCCATGGTCCTATACCATCACATGGGACCCTCCTCCAATCAAGCAGCCTCTGTTAGATCTACCAGAACCCAAGTACCATCCCAGCCTCAGAATTTCCATGCCTGGCCCCATCCACTGGAGACACTCCTGGGTTGAATGTTGACATGAGTTTGAACTTCTCGTGTGCCCATCCCTAGTCCAGCTCCCTCCTCTGGATGGCACACCTGCAATGCAGAGATGCTATTTCCCCAGTGCCCACCTGTGGACTCCTGCTCATCCCTCCCTCTCCCTCTTTTCCTGTGGAATGGCCACTTGGTTGCTCCCTAGCACTCCTTCAGAGTTGAGTAACAAGTGATGAGAGATACCCTGAGGGAGAAACAGGACGCACAGGAGGCGCAGAAATGAGGCATGGGAGGCGCTGCTGAGTTTCTCCATCCCGGTAATGGACTGCACCCAGGATTTGAAGGTAGCAAAGAGCAGGATCCTGGGGCCAGACTGCCTGGCTGGAATCCCCGCAACATCACTTGATAGCTGTGTGATTTGGGACTATTTATCAAACTTCTCTGTGCCCCGATTTCCTAATCTGCAAAATCGAGCTAATAATGAACAATCCAAGCTGAAGATAGTGAAACGTGCTAGTGGTAGTTCATCTGGACAAACAGGCATTAATACAAATGTCAGTAAGGCTCTGGGGCTGAGGTGGTTGTGAGGAGGAAACAGGATTTGCAAGTTATGTAGGAGGGCGAATGGGACAATTTGGTGATCCATTAACCATGGAGGGCAGACGTACAAACGGAAAGGGAGGGGGTTAAAATGTGGCTTCCCAGGCTCGGCGCCTGTGGCTCGACAGGCTAAGGTGTCAGCCACGTACACCAGAGCTGGTGGGTTTGAATCCAGCCCGGGCCTGCCAAACAACAATGACGGCAGCAACAAAAAAAAAAAAAAAAAAAAATGGCCAGGTGTTGTGGCGGGCGCCTGTGGTCCTAGCTACTTGGGAGGCGGAGACAGGAGACTCGCTTGAGCTCAGGAATTGGAAGTTGCTGTGAGCTGTGATGCCACAGCACTCTATCCAGGGTGACAGCTTGAGGCTCTGTCTCCAAAAAAAAAAAAAAAAAAATGTGGCTTCCCAGTTTTTCACTAGGGTCCTTGAGTAAAGGCAGGTGCTATTACCCAAGCTGGTTCACAAAGACGACTCGTACTTGCTGTGCATATCACAGAGACAGGAGCATTCCAGCTCCAGAGGCACACCATGGTAGTGATTACCCATCTCTTCTCCTTCTCACCACTATACTGTGCTTGTGATCCTCAAAACGAGGAAACTGGCTGGTACCTGACACATGGGACTTCATTCAGTCCTCATAAGAACCCCAAAGAGTTCTATTATGTAACGTAAATTTGTCATGTAGCAAAGTATCAGCCTCAGAGAGGTAAAGTAACCTGTCTGAGATCACAAGGCCTACCGGCTAAGATTTCAACCCCAAAGCACTGCCCCCCCCATGCTATCAGCCTTCCAGTATTGAACACTGCCTCTCAAATACACTCTACCAGACAGGCATGCCTGATCTCATCATCTGGGCAATCTTTCTGGGTGAAACAGTTCAGTTTCATCAACATAATTTTCATTTGAAACCCTCCTTGTATATACCATAGCAGTTGCTTCACCATATGAGGCACTTGTCAAATTTGCTTTTCAAATCTGTGTGTGTGCCTCATGTTTTCAGGGTGTGGTTTAAGCATCTAATTACAATGTTAAAGCTACCACATGCACTGGTAGATAGGAATATAGATATTAGGAACATACAGCATTACCATTTTAAAATAAAATGCTTTGCTTTAGAAGAATAGCAACTTTTTAACTCTTGGGTACTATTTGCTTTGCTGATAGCTAAGCAAAATTGAGTGGTGTTAGAAAGCTGTGAATAATGTTTAATATTAATATTATAGCTTTCCTGGGAAAAGGGCATTTTACAGTGTAAAATGATACTTCCCCAATCCAGCAAAAGGCATAAAGTCCAAACCACTCTAAATATTGATTTGACTCAATTGTGCAATTTAGAACATTCCTATTTCCTGGGAGAAGAGTCATTCCCGAGGAAAATTGTGAAAATGGAATGTAAAAAGGAGAGAGAAGGAGAAGTAATATTGCAGATGTACACTTAACAGAGTTCACTTTCATCTTTTGGGAAATTTATTTCCATCCCCCCAAAAAGAGAGCTACAAATAATGGTTTTCCCAATGCGACCATCCCAGCTGGATCATGCTAAAAAGCTTTTAGGAGGAAAGCAGTAAGTAAATTCAACTGTTCAGATGCATTTGGATGTAATCCTAAAGAGGTAGCCCGAGTAATCGCCAAGCCATCAACAACTAAAAGGATTGAGACTATTAGATGTGGACAACAGAGAAATAATGGATGTTAAAGAGGTCGGGAAACAGAAATGATTGCATTCACCCAGCATATAACTTGAAAGCTGATGACAGGAGAATGGAGGCTCCATTTTTATAACTACTGAAGTACTAAAACACACACACAGACAGAGAGATAAATGCCAGCTTCAGTTTTATTATGTAGGTGGTTAAACAGTCATTTTCTTCTTCAATGTTTTGAAATAGAGGAGGACTTTGGTTTCTAACTAATTTCAGAGTTAAAGAGATAGAAAGTCTATCTTCTCTGTCAACAGAAAGTCAAGGTTTGATGCTAGAGTGTCAAAGTTCCAGAACCCTGGAAGGAGGATGGTGAAACATAAGGCAATAAGACAATTAGGGATACAGAAATTGTCTATTTGTGATCTTAAAGAATTTTTGAATAGGAGCCAGTTCTGCTTCTCCAGACAAGATTTTGTCCTTGCCAGGGACATTGTGCTTCAGTAGATCAGGACTTCTTCCAGTCTAGTCCACTAAGTAAGTCTGTCTTCATCAGAATCACTTGCACTAAAATGCAGACTCTCGGGCCAGACCTGCTGAAGCAGACTCTCTGGGAGTGGGGCCAAGGATTTTTAAACTGTCCCTTGAGACTGACCATGGTACTTTTTGTGGTCAGACTTCATGGTTTGATCGGAACAATCTTAAATTGCAGAGTTTTAGAAGTATGACATAGACTCTTAAGCACAGTTAACTTAGAGGTCAGCAAACTCTAAACCCATGGGCTAAATTTGGCCACCACTTGTCTTTGAAAGTAGGTTTGATTGGAATACAACCATGCTCATTCACTTTTGTCTATAACTTAATGGTAAAGTTTAGTAGTGGCCTGCACAATCTAAAATCCTTACTATTAGACCTTTTACAGAAAAAAAAATTTATTCATCCCTAAGGTAGACCAATGGTTTTCAATCATTTCTGTGCATCAGAATCATAAGAATTTTTTTTTTAATTTTTTTTTTTTTTAATGCTCATCTCCCAGACCCATTCCCAGAGATGCTGAAGCAATTGGTGTGGGTTAGGACTGGGATAAGGTATCTTTTAGAAGGCTGTTGAGCTGACTCTAAAGTGGATCAGGATAATGAAGCCTGGTGCTGTGAAGGAAACCATACAGGCTTTGGGCCCAGCTTGAGAAGTACTTGCTTAAAAACCTCACCTCCCCAGAGCTGAGTGTTCTCAGACAGCCTATGCCATCTGTGTCTCATTTGCTTATCTGTAAAACAAGTGACATCACCCATGATCTTATGGGGTAAAGTAATATAAAGATTGGGGACAATATAGATGATCCTCCCAAGATGAAGTCAAGCATACAGTAAGGCTGATTAAATGCTGGTGATGATGGTGATGATGATAATGATGATAACAGTGACAAAAACTATGATAGAAGGCAATACCTATGGTTTCAATAATGCAATTGAAGATACATTCATTAGGCACCAGTGGCGTGCTTTGAAAGGGGAAACTGAGATAAATGAAATGCAATAATGACCTGCAGGAGCTCATAGCCAAGTGAAACAAACAGGCACCTAAAAAGATATTGACAGCAATAGTAAAGAAAAATGGGCCAACATATACGGAAAGACAAGCCAAAGAGGAAGGAAATCTAATTTCCAATAAATACACACAAATGTGTTCAACTTCGGTAATAGTCAGAGAAATGAAAAATAAAACTTGGCTAAGACATTTTATCCCAGCAAACATGCAAACATTTAAAACACTGAATATATTCCACTTTCAGGAAAGTGTAATTTTTACCAGCTCGTCAGAGGGTGAATTAGTAGGTTGAAATCTGTACACATTTTAAATCCTCTATTTCCTGTCTAGGTATCTAGTCTACAGAAATAATATTCACTAAAGAAGCCAGTAAAAGAACATTTACTGGGGCATCATCGAAACAATGAAAACCACACGTAAGCTGGGAAATGGCCAACTCTAAGTCATCCTGCAAATCTATGTAATTCAGCACTGAAGTTTTTGTTAAATAAAATGGACAATCATCTAAAGTGTTTCATGGAGAAGTCGCAAATACTAAGAGAAAATGAAACAATTCATGTATAATTAAGCACGTGTACACACACTTAAAATAAAACTTCACATTTGTATTCCCATATATGTATGTAAATTCCTAAACAAGATTACCCCTGGGAAAGAAAGACAGATTTAGAGTAGGATAGAGATCTTTAACTTTACCTATATTTTTCAAATATTTAATAATGTGAATGTATTCATGTATTTCTTATGTGTATTTTTAAAAGCGAAAAACAGGACTATAATTTAATATGATGGGTACTATTGTAGAGGTGTTCATGAAGTATGATGGCAGTACCAAAGAGAAGGTATAGAATTCTACTCAGGTGGGGTAGAGAAAAACCTAGAAGTAAGGTAACACTGAGCTAGACTTTGGGGCCACTGGGGAAGCCACTGGGGAAGAGAATGGCATTGTCTCAGGAAGAGACTGTGACCTGGACAGGGAAACGCTACACTGATTCATTCAACAAGCATTTAGGGACAAGCATTCCTGGTATACGTACTGGTCTGCAAGATCAGGTGCTGGAGCCATGGGAGGGAAGGCACCTGCCTTGTAATGATTCTATTCTTGGCTGTTCAGATAGAGGATACACAAATGAACAAGTACAATGTACATTGTGACAAGAGGTGTTAACCAAAATGAATAATGCAAGGAAGGAGGGGGGAAAATGCTGCAGGGGGAAAATGCTGCAGGGGGTATGGGGTTGCCCTTCTTTTACTGAGTCAGAAGAAGCCCCATGAGTGGAGCTTCAAAGGGGCTGAAAGAACTGGCCACAGGGAAAACCAGGGAACCAACACTCAAGGCACAGGAACAGCAGGTGCAGAGGTTGAGCTTGGCATGGCTGAGGGACAACCACGACGACAGTAGAGCTGGAGCAGAGGAAGCCAGAGAAGAGCGGCAGAAGAGGGTCAGAGTGAGTGAGGTCTGAGACTGACCGCATGGTGTTCAATGCTTTGGGAAATTTATAAAGGACTTTGGCTTTTCCTCTGGGAGGAGAGTCACTGGATGCTTTTGATCTGAAAACTGGCCTGATCTGTTACATGTTTTCAAAGCTGCCCCTGGCCACTCTGCTGAGAATAGAGTCTGGGGGCACAGGTGGAAACAGGAAGACCAGGATCTGCCGAGCACCCGGGACTGAATACGCAGGGCCAGCTCTAGGGAAACAGCACCTTGACATCACATGGGAGCTCTCTGGCACCCCTTCTTCAGCTAGCAGCACCCTAATTCCCAGTAACAGAGCCATCTAGAACATGTGCAGGATTCAGAGTAACAGTACAAATGAAGAGCCATATACCACATGCCTAGGTAACTGAAAGTTATAAAGTGATCTAATATACTGTTTAGTGAAGTATGTTTAGATTTAGAATCCTCTGCCTTTGCAGAGTTCCTTGCTAAAATATGGCAGCCTGGGGACAGCTGGCCCTAGCGGGGTGTTCTTACACATGTGTGAGCACAATGCAGTGCTCTCATTGGAGAGAGTGGACAACGTCCTCTGTGGTATTTAAGGTATAATCTTCCCTTGGGAGGACAGATCCAGGGAAGAGGCAACTTGGGCAGGAGAGTCCAGGAGTCCCTGCTACCAATGTGAAGGTCCAGAAGGGAAGGGGCAGGTTCTGAAGAGTGTGTGCCCTTTGGTCTGGGGAGGCACATTGCAGGAGAAGGGCTAGAGTGGAGACTGCTGAGGTAGTGTGGCCAGGACAAGGATGCTTCTTGCATCCCTGGCCTTTAGAATAATGCTGCCCAGGCCAGGCGCTGGCCTATAATCCTAGCACTCTGGGAGGCTGAGGAGGGTAGATTGCTTGAGTTCACGGATTCAAGACCAGCCTGAGCCAGAGAAAGACCCCGTCTTTAAAAACAGCTGGGCATTGTAGCAGGCACCTGTAGTCCCAACTACTTGGGAGGCTGAGGGCAGAGAATCACTTGAGCCCAAGAGTTTGAGGTTTCTGTGAACTATGATGCCATGGCACTCTACTGAGGGTGACAAAGTGAGACTATATCAAAAAAAAAAAAAAAGAAAAAAAAAAAGAAAAATGGTGCTGCCCTTCTTGTTTATTATTATTTTGTATTGCTTGGAATTCATTGAGGGTACAAAGAATTAGGTTACATTGATTGCATTTGTTAGATAAAGTCCCTCTTATAATTGTGTCCTGCACCCAAGAGGTGTGCCACACACTGTGACCCTCATCCTCCTCCCTCTTCCTCTCCCCGCACTTGCTCATCCCTTTTCCCTCTTACATTAGCTCAGCTACTGCCTTCATATTAGAATAGAGTACATTGGATTCTTGCTTCTCCATTCTTGTGATGCTTTGCTAAGTAGAGTGTGTCCCACCCCCACCCTTATTCAAGCTGGTTGAATTTAGGTCACCACTCTTTACCCAAGGGAAATGATTGCTCCACATACTAAAAAGCTACTTAATGGGGAGAGTTTCTAGGAATTTGAGTCATGGATGGAGAAGAGAAGGAAAATTCTTAGAGCTGGTACATGCTAGCCACAGGGTCTTAAAGGAGACAGTCTCTTGATTCCTATTGCCTGAATTCTTGGAGATCCTCTTTGTTCAGAGTTTCCTTACTTTCTATGAGCATTTCTCAATACATTATTTTTAAGGGTTTCATTGTTCATATGTGTCTGCAAACAAGAAATCCACAAGGCCACATGTTATCTCCCTGATCCTTAAGTAAGGTCTTTTGACTGAATCCAAATGTCATAGAACAAATCCTTTCATTAAAAGGGGCACAGCAGAGAAAGATGAAGCTTTTCTTGCCTTCTTTGGTGCTTAAAAATTAACACTCTTGAAATCAGAAGGCTGTAGGTATATAAGGTCTAACAATTAAGTTTGCAAATGAGTCCTAGAAAAAGTGCTACATACCTCATTGCTGAATATGGTCACCTTTGAAGTATTCCCCTTGAGAAGCTGTGCACTGATGCCAGCACCTAACCCACCCTTCAAAACACCTTTTCTAATATGAGTTCACGAACATGATTATCAGACCTCTTATGATGAAAGCTCTGATGGCCATTCCAGAAAAAGAATTTCAGAATTGCTCTGAAGGGTGGACTAGGCACTGGTGTGGGTGCACAGCTTCCCAAGGGGAGTGCCTTGAAGGTGACCGTAGTGATATTCAGCAATGAGGTGGGGAGCACTTTTTCTAGGACGAGTTTGCAAACGTAATTGTCCAACCTCATAGACCATATGCTGCATTTGAGCCCCTGAACTTTAGTCTATAGAAAATTGGAAGACTTAAAACAGGGGAGTGGCCTAGTTTGTTTGTTTGTTTAATATGTCTGGAAAGACACAGAACGCAGCTTGAAGGGAAGAAAGTATGACCTTTCCTTCTCCCACAGAACTTCACACAGTGACCTAAATAGAGGTATCCATGGTGTAGTACAAGTTGAACTTCAAGAAAGAACAAAGATAACTCCAGGGCAGGTGAATAACAAAAGGGTCAGGAGATCAGATATGGGCAAATGAGCTCATTTTCCGGCAAGACTAAAGATGAAAGCTGAATCCCAGAAACTACAAATTGGGCCATGTAACATCAAACCCCAGTCCAATTCTAGAAGGCTTTATAAACAGATGGTTTTTGAGCAGGGAGAAGCCAACAGAGGTTCAGTATGACCAAGTCATGCCAAACTCCTGTCAGCCCAGCTTCCTCCAATCCTGCTTAGCTCCATGAACGGAAACGTTTCAGTAGCAGGGTGTAGGTTAGGTACCCCAGCCTCTCCAGCTAGTATGCTTTAAATGGGGCTGCTGCAAGCTTAGTTTATGTGCTCTCATGCTGCTTAGTTGTAGCTTTTCCTAACCTTGTGTGGCATCTAAGATGCTTGCTAAAGTTTCAGTCCACCCATATAGGACCAGAGTTTTAATGCAAGAAATGGCAGTTGAGAGTACAGACAAGAGATGGGAGAGAAACAGATAGATTCAAGTGACTTAAAGTTAAAATCAATGGGTTAGAAGTTAATTAGATATAGGAGACCAAAGCAGAAGGAAGTGTCATAAATGATTCCTAAGTTTGTGTTTTGCAGCAGAGAATAGATATTGTTGATTTCATCTACAGAAGTAAGTCTGAAAGAGAAGAGATGTGCAAAAGCACATCTTTAGTCTAGAATATTTTGAAACATCTAAGAGGAAGAGTTAGTAGGTGGCTAGATGCGCAAATATGGAGCTCTGTGAACCTGTCTGGGCTGGAGATGTTGATTCGTGCGTCCATGTATAGGTGGCAATTGAAGCCAAAAACACACATAATGTCAGTGAGACAAGAAGAAAGAGCCAGGGACCAGGCCAATAATTTTTACCTCTATGTTCCCTTTGACAACTTTCTCTTTCCATTTTATATTCATGATGTTGGTTTTCCTTCTTCTGAGAACGTATCTACCTGTGACTTATTCCTACTAAACCCACTTTCACAAATGCTAATTCTGGGGATGGCATTTTGCATTTGTTAAATATTTTCCATAGCACAAGTATAGCATATAGCAATGTCTTGCATAGAGATAGTCAAGAGATACAGGCAGATGATGAGGCTAACTCTGTTTGCTATTTATTTGTTCTCCTCATGGAGACAGCAGGCACCTAGTCTAAAGTCCTACACTCTATGCTGGTAAGGCCCTCTGTCCCACCACTTCATGGAATATCTCAGGTTTGGGGGATCAGACATTAGCACAGAAAATGGATGAACCTGATCACGTCTCGTGAACAAGTGTCCAAGACAGAGGACAACCTAAAAGCCACATTAGATGGGAAGTAGGTTAACTTGTAGTATTCTCAAGAGGCATGGAAAGGGGAAGAAAGGGCAACTTGTTCCACATGGCTACTAGAATGAGAGCAGAGGCCACGACTTGCAGCACAGGCCTGGTAAGTGGTGGGCTGCAGTAACTGTGTGTTGATTGGCTCTATAGATGAGGACTGCAAGGAGCCGCGGTCAGGCTTATATGGGACATTAAGGCATCTGAGCATACATCTCACGTAGAGGCTGCCTGGGTCACCAGCATGTGCACCACCACAGTCTTCTGCTAGTACCACGACCATGGGCCTGCCTCCAGCCAGTCCCTTGTTCCCTCTGCCTTATCCCAGGAACCTACAGAAACCAGGGCCGGACAGCAGAGATTCCAGAAAGATCAAAGAGAAAAGGCCATAGGAGCTGAGACTATCTCATTCCTTGCGGCCCTCACTGACTTTCCCAGGATTACACAGAGCCTGAAATCCGATCATGGAACCTGGGACTGTAGATCAAGGGGAAACGCATAGGCAGAACATTTGTTAAAGGGTGCTAATATATGCAAAGTGCTCTCTTACCAGCCCTATTATCCCTTTTTGTTCACATAATCCTTGCTGCACTCCAGCGTTCTTACTATGTTTGTTTAGAGATGTGGAAATAGAGTCTAGCAAGCCTGGGTTTGTCCAGCTTGCAGGCAATGGAGCATGAAGTAAATCTTAGCCCGCTCAATTCCACAGCCTATGTGTTTTCCATTCAACCTCCCAGCCTCTCTTTCATGGGTCTCACCTCATTTATACCCAACCCCCAGTGGGTGTAAAAAGAAGGCCTGAGCTAGGGCCGCCTTTTCCTAATTTATTATGAGGATGCTTTGGGCCAGAATCTAGAGTTAAACCATGCCTCCCTCTCCTGCTGGGCTGTGCTGGAAAGAAGCAGCCAGGAGGCTCCTATTGACATGCTTTCTAAATGATGATTCTTCCCTTTTGGTTTTTTAATTTGGGACCAATTTGCTCCTCTCTGCTTGATTAGGATCTAACACTTCCCTATTCAAAATAAATGCAATGATAATCAAGCCTGTCTTTGTGGAGCCGAGTGGAGTGTGTATGCAAGCCTTCCTCAGCCCCCTCCCTGGCTGAAATACAAACACCCTCCTTGGATGAGCTAGTTCCTACCAGGACTCTATGCTTATTCCAATAGAAATGAGTGACTCTGAGCCTGCCTGAAGGACTGTGGCCTGGGATTGTTCCCAGACCACACTCCCCACTGCTGTGCTGCTGGGAGCTACTGAGTGATCTGCAGCTATCTCCTTCCTGGTTCTACTGGGGTGCTCCATATTCCAGGCTCCCGAATCTCCACTCATCCTTGCTGTATTAGATTTCTCTTCTCAACCCCAGCATCATGCCCAGGCTGGCAGCAGGGACAGGCCATGCTGCTCAGAGGGCACCCTTGGCTAAACCCACAACCATCTCAATAACATCTACAGCCACGGCTTCACCCAGTGTCTGCTGCGTGGGCACCTTTCTCCATGCCAAGTACTTGGCATAAATTGGGTTATTTAATTCTCCCAACATCTGTATCCTTCACAAATACTTCTCATGCTTCTCTTGCTTGCAAGGCACTGTCCCAGAGAAGCAGCAAGGACCAAAGCAGCCAAACATCCCTGCCCTTGCGGAACTCCTGTTCTTCAGTAGAAAAAGCATCTTTTAAATGTTTACTCTTATCTCCATTTTTAAACAGGAGATTAATAAGCAGAGATGAAATCAAAGACTTAGTTTTTAAGACCAAAGGTCATGTCCTTACTATTAAATCCTACCAAGTACAGTGGATGGCAGGTCCCACTTCTGAAATGCTTAAGATCGAGGGGAGTGAGACTCAAGACAGGACATAGCTGATGCCCAGCTTTCCACAAGAAGTTCAAAATTTGTTCTTCCTGGCTCTATAGGTCTTTCACTTAACTATTTACAGAGGGAGAAAAAGTAAAATTCTAACTTATAAATAAGAGCACCTATGATGCACCAGCCAGAGCTCCTGCTGATTGAGTTATTTACTCACTATCACTACCTGGGAATATGGACACTTTTAGTATCATTTCCTTTTTTCAGGTGAAGAGACTGTGGGTTTGGGTGTTTCAGAGCTAGGGAAGGGCAGGCCTGGGATGTTAACCGAGGCTGGCTGGTCTACTGTTCACCACCACAGCTGCTGTTGCATAAAGATGAGTCAAATCCATCACATAAAAGGAGGTAGCCTTTCATGGGACTTCCAAATGTCCCAAGGGCCATGCCACCTGTTGACAGGCTTCATAGGTCTCACTCTTATAAAGAGCAAAGTGAGTGGGCGGACAGGAATTTGGGCTTGGCAGGTGCTCAGGGGACAGGGAAGGAGTGTTCTCAGCAAAGAGGTCGGCATGCGTGGAGATGCAGGCAATAAGGAAGAACGTATCCTGGTTTCTCAAGAAATGAGTCAGGGCCACAGGGCAGTGCCTGTGGCTCAAAGGAGTAGGGCACTGGCCCCATATGCCAGAGGTGGTGGGTTCAAACCCAGTCCAGGCCCAAAACTGCAAAAAATAAAAAAATAAAATAAAATGCATAAATGAGTCAGGAGATCCCTCACTCCTTTTGACATTGGATGTGGAAATGAAGGTCACTTAACCAGGTAACAGCCCCTCTCTGGTCAGTTCCTTCAGGCCAGCGTCCTTCTCTTCCTGAGACTGGTGCTTCGATAAGCTGAGCAACTGTCCCAGTCGTGCTTGGCATAGCTCAGTGCAAAACGAAAACGGGAGGATTCTTCAAAAATGATTAAGAATTTCAGGATGGCAACAGCAGACCATTAAACCCAGTGTGGGGCCCTTTGAAGTGCAGGGCCTCATGTTACTGTTCATGGCACAGGACCATGAAGCCAGGCCTGCCCCCAGGTCTCCCTGAACTGTGATGATGCCACATCTCTTAGCTCATTTTCTCCTCATGACAGTTCTGGGAACTGACTATGATCCTGCCCAAGTTCCAGCTACAAAACTGCAACTCTAAGGTGAAGAACAACTTAAAAAAGTCTCGGCATTAATGAGTAACTCTGTGAGGATGAGAATAATAATAAAGCAAAAACTAACAGTTAACGTGTGGGAAGACACAAAACTCAAAACTCAGATTCCCTGACACCAAAACCCAGGTTCCTGGACACTCTGCTAATTCTGTCTCCTGTGTTTAATCTAGAACTTGGATGGCATCATGTCCAGATTATAAGTAGTGGCCTGGACCAGTTAGGCTTCTGCCCAGAGTTGACACCAAGACACATGTCAGCCACTGTCCAGTGTTACAAATATCTCTCCCAAATCCTAGAGACGAAGCTCAAACGGAGAAGTTGGGTAGTGTCAGTTTCTCATACACCATGTTTTGGCTGCCATGTCAACCTCATCCTAGGCTGGCAGGCAGACTAGGTCATCACCCCACACTTGACAAGCTGATCAAAAAGACTCTGTTGGGCCTGGTGGCTCATGCCTACAATCTTAGCCTCTGGGAGGCCAAGGCAGCCAGACTGCCTGAGCTCAAGAGACCAGCCTGAGCAGGAACAAGATCCTGTCTCTACTAAAAATAGAAAAACTAGCCAGGCATTGTGGTGGGCGCCCATATTTCCAGCTTCTCTGGAGGTTGAGGTAAGAGGATCGCTTGAGCCCAGGAGTTTGAGGTTGCAGTGATCTATGACACCAGGACATTCTATCCAGTGTGACAGGGGGAGACTCCATTAAAAAAAAAGAAAGGAAGAAACCCTTCTCTCTGATAACAAATCATGCTCATTCAAGGAAGTATTTTATTTAATTATCATAATTTTTATTTAAAGGCATTTAAAAATATGGCCCCTACCTCATGTTCATTTACTCTTTTACTCTACTTAGTCTTTAGCCCAAATTAATAAGACTCTTTGTTATCCAGAGTATTTCTTTTCTGGGTGATGTAATATAATCCAGCCATATTCTAGTTTTGCAAAGTACTTAAGGCCATTGAGTCAGCTTGCATAAGTTCAGGCCCAGCCCCTGGTATGACCAGATGTGTCAAGCTAAGCAAGTGTTAAAACTCTCCTAAGCCTCAGTTTTCATCTGTTAAACAGGATAATGGCAGAATGCCTATATGGCAGGGTTGCTGTGACTATTACTTGCCCAGCAGACAAATAACATGCTTCATGAATGTCAACAATTAGTAGTAGCATAATTGGCAGTAGTAACACTAACAAGCTATTCTAATCTAATTACTCTGCTACCTCCTTCACTTGTTCATGCATTTATTCAACATGAAGAAATATCGTTCCATGCTTGCTTATGTGCCAGGTCCATAGCACAGTTTGTAAAAATAGAAAGTAATCAAGGCATAAATCTGGAAGAGTTCCCAGATTAGTCAACAAGGGGTGTGTCAATGTGGACCTAAATAATTATACAACAGAGTAGACAATGTTCACAGAGATTACGGAGACAAGAACCCAGGCTCATGAATCAAGGAAGCCTTCTTGGAAGAGGGAGCATTACTCTGGGTTTTTAGATTGACTAATGAGTAGCTCCTTGGGTCATGTTTCAACTATTGCCCAATGAGAGCCATAGAAACTTCTTATGAATGAACTGTAGTTTCCCAACAATGTGCCTGTAGTCAGAGGTAATCCCCAGTTCAGAGTTTTAGCTTTATTTTTAAAAAGGAAAATAGATGTTTCTTCCTATTCTGAAGGTCTGCAGGTGAGATTTAGGCAGTAAATATTTATAAGCATGGGAAACTTGGAAGAAAAAGAGAAAGCACTGACATATGAATAGGGATTCACAGCCTCAGAGTTCTGCCAAGTGTCACATGGGGTTTTCCAAATGCTCAACTCACAGATGAACGCAGAAAATGTTTAACTTTTGTCATTTAAATGTCACAGAAGGACATCTACCATTCCTTTTGCCCTGTAGTGGAAAGTCTTATTGGTTCCTTCTTCTTTGATAACTTGAGCGTCAGTGCCATGTCCCATATCTGATTAGACAATATGTCTGATTACCCCCAAACGGTTACGATGATTCCCATGTCTTACCAGTGATTTATGCAGGGTGGACATGTGAACCAATTCTGAAGAACAGACATGAGTTAAAATCAGCTGCTGAGAGGATGAGTGGAGGGAGGGCAATTGGTGGGATCACACCTACGGTGCATCTTAGCAGGGTACTGGTGAAACTTGTTAAATGTAGAGTATCAATGTCTTTATATAGTGATCAAGAAAATGCCATGAAGGCTATCTCTAACAGTACGATCA
>CAUYON010192848.1:0-90935 GCA_963573935.1 Arctocebus calabarensis
ATATAGTGATCAAGAAAATGCCATGAAGGCTATCTGTAACAGTACGATCAAAATATTTCTGAATGTATATGAAGCACATCGTGCCCTATGATTGCACCAATGTACACAATTATGATTCAATAAAATTATTAAAAAAAAAAAAAGAAGGAGCCAAGAAGGGTCTGGGATGTTCCAGGCAGTCAGACCTCCTGTGTACCCTAAGCCTGTGAGGGAAAGGAGTGTGGTGGGTTAGAAGGAAGGAAAGTGGTGGGTGGAGCCCAGTGAGCCCTGCCCTTCCTCCCTGATACACCCCTACCAGCCAAAAGTGGGCAAAAAATGACTTCCCTATACAATAGAAGGTCATGAACTTCCTCCCCAGGATCCCAAGACGGAAATCTTAGGACAGAGAGGGCTGCATCACTGTCCATTTCATCGCCATGTTTGATAGATCTGACAGCTGTCAAAAGGGGTTTAACTAAATGAGGTAATGACGTGGAATGCAAATTTCCTTTCCCTGCCTTCTCGCTGGCCTTTGACAAGAACTTACAGGTTACATAAATTAAGGGGGAACTATCTAAAGGCCACCCAGTGGACAGTCCTAACTTCCTTGACCTGTGTGCCCCCTCTTCCAAGGAGGTTTCTCTGATTAGTCAGAGTGGGTGCTCACTTCGTCGTGGCACTGCTTGTGTCCCACAGACAGAAGTCAGGGGACAGTTTCTACTCTGCCCAACTCCTAATTCATAGCCTGTCACTCCTAAATAGTTAAAACATATTTTGAACAAGGCTCACTAAATTATGATGCTGAAAGCTATCAACAGGAATCAGAAGGTCCAGAGAAAGGCATCTACAAAATGAAAGGGATTATGAGCAGAAAAGAATGAGCTGGTCCATGGGACAAAGTGGGACTTAAAGCATACAAAGGAATAAACTCTAGGTTCAGACATAGGCTTTCCAGCCAGCTCTGCACCTTGACCAATATCTCAATGTCTCAAGTCTCAGGTTCTTTGTGAACAGAATGTGCACCGGATTCTACTCAACAAATACCCACTGAGAATGGGACACTCAGTGAGACAGCCGAGCCCAGAGGGGGATCGGTGAGAACACAGAGAGGCCACAGCGAACACGGTGCCTTCCCCTCCCTCTGAGACATCTGCTGTGGCCGAAGTCCCAGGCTAGGGTTAGAAGAGACTGGGACAGACACATGCTGGAGCCTCTAACTCATGAGTCACCACCTACCTGCTCGCAGTGAAGGCCACACTGGCCATCTGTGGGCAGTGAGACTCTCCAGAGAAGCTTCAGTTGCCTGGAGGCCTCATCCAGGATCAGCCTGGCTTCACTCACATGGGTGATAAACTTGCTTAGCAGCACCAAATGTGGACCCTACATGAAAGGATGAGGAAGTTGTCAACATGCAGTCTTGAAAAAGGTTAGGACGAGCAAGCTTTAACTGGCAGCATAAATCTCCACATTGTAGGGCTTGTGCTTCACACGCTGAGCAGGAGCCTGGTACCACAGGACATCAATTTATTGTCCTTTAAAGACTGGTGAATTGTAGATTATGAGAGAATTTCAGCGGTGATTTTCACCCAATCAATAACCATGATTAATAAGCACCAGCATTAACTACAGTCACTAAGCCAAGAGGAGGCTCCACGGGAGGGCCACTCACCCTGCTCTACAGCCCACAGGGAGGCCTCAGAGCTAGTGACACTGGCAACTGTAGCAACATCTATGTTTTTGTCTTTAGCAGTCCCTTATAACCATCCCCATGAATAAGATAAAGATAGCAGGGTTGTAAAGTCTCCCTCACCCTCTCCGGAGGCAGAAACAAATTCAAATTGAGGGATGCAAAAGGCACAGAAAACAAAGAAACGTGACTCAGAGAAGGGGAAACTGGAAAAAAGAGAATATCTGTTTTCACAAGTAGTAAAATAAATACATAAAATGACATACCCTTTTAAAATATCAAATTGAGAAAAAAATCATTATAAAAAAATACTCAATGAAAACAAGTATAGCAGACAGATGCTCACAAAAGGAGATAAAATCTATTTGAAACATAGTGCAGCAGTGACCATTAGGAAAGCCGATGCCACAGCACTCTATCCAGGGTGACAGCTTGAGGCTCTGTCTCAAAAAAAAAAAAAAAATAGTTCACAGCCTTTGAACTAGTAAAGAAAAAATGCAAGGACATGAAAGGATGCTCATCCCAGTTCAATGTGCCCCTGAACAAGTGAAAGGTAAATAAATGATGATGCTCCCACATATTAGCTTATCTGGTAGCCATTGAAAATCAAGTGCTAGAGAAATACTGAATGAGACAGGAAAAATGTCAATATGATGTTAACTAAAATGCATAAAACTCAAGTACTTATGAGTAGGTTTGATAAACTTTATGAGTGACCTAAAAGCATATATGTCAAAATTTTAAGTGCTGGCCTCTTAGTGGCATTTTTATAAATGTTTTGTTTTTATGCTTTTTATAGTTTCTAGCTGTTGTACAATAAAGATTATAATAAAAAAACAGTAATACTCTTATTGATATTTATTACTTTATTCCACAAACATTTTTACTAGGCCCCTGGTCCATGCCGGGCCCTGTGCTAGGCAGTGGCTTCCCCACCTCACACAGCACCAGGCACCACAGACCCTGCTGGTGCTCTCCGGAACTATCTAGGGAAACAGAAAATGCAGACTTGATTTTTGTAATACAGTAAACAAAGTCAAGACAAGTCTGGGGAAGCAGGGGGCTCAAGTATCCTCAGTGAGGACCTGAGAAGAAGGATCAGTACATGTGACCTACAGAGGCTCGAAGGTCTGGTCCAGTCTGGAGAGAAAACAGAAATCCGCCCCCAAGCCCTGGAGGCGGTGAAGAGTGCAGCATGTGGGCACACGGGTCCTGATGAGAGGAAACTCTCAGAGGAGGCAGGGAAGGAGGGGCAGGAAAGGCGCTGGGGGGAGGCTCCACACAGGACGAACGTGGGGAGCCAGGGCAGGGATGGCAGGCAGCCCCACCTGCTCTGAGCAGACATACAGGAGGAGGTGGGGAGGCAGGCAGAAGCTGGACTGGAAATCGGAGCGCCCTGCAGCTGTTGCCCAGGGAGAAAGGGTGACTGGCAGCATCACGACACAGAGGAAAGCACCCTGGAGGACAGAGAACTGCTCAGACACTGTCCACTCCGCATATAACTTCACCTCAGTATCTGTAAAGGTGGAATCCTATCACCTACATACGGTTGTTCTGAGGAGGGAACAGGATCATATAAAAAGCCCCTCTGCAAGAAGAGGCGGAAGTTGCCAACAATGGCAACTCAAGGCGCCTGTGGGAGACCTTGCCCTGGCAAGCTCATCACGGCAGCTGCAGACGCCGTGGCACAGCACAGGACACTGCATGAGGATCAGGGCCTGATCTTCACCACAGGAACCCCGGAGGCTGATGGGCCACAGACAGGGGACTGGCGGGAGCATGGACACTGGGGCACGGAGCAGAGGACAGATGAGTAAGCGGACAAATGGGAGCACTGGCCCAGGATCCCAGACAAGTGGGGGCAGGAACATAAGACACAAACCTCAACAAGCTGCTCCCCCACCAAAAGCAGCAACACCAAAGGTCCCCTGCCAGTGGACCTAACCTTTACGCTCTCATGGGCCACAATTCCTGGTCCCTATTCTTGGGGCCTTTCAGAGGGCAATACCACTTGCCTCACGGTGCCCTCAGCTTACTCCTTCTAACCTGTCCCCAGGGAACATCTCCCTTGCAGCTCCGTAGTCAGGTTACCTTTGTTGCCAGCTGTTCACCTGCAGGGCCAACAGCCTCTTGGGTTTGAAGGTGCATTTGGGCAAGGAGCTTCTGGCCCTGACTGATCTGCATGCACAGAGCCTCAAAGTCCTCGATCAGGCCCAGGACATGGTGGCCATCCTTGCTGGCCCACAGGTGGGAGCCAGTAACCAGATGAGACACACCTGGGAGACTGGCTGAGCTGCCACTGTCACAGGAGAGGGAGTCCACATCATTCCCAGAGAATGGAGAAATCTCTGAAGCTGCAAAATAAAAGATGTCAGCTCTGTTTGGGAAAGCACCCTTCATTCAAAGAACACATGCTGACGCTAGGAGGACTAAGAGAGGCTTTCACAAGCCAAATTCGACTCCACACAAACCAGGCATGGGGGTAAGAGGCTCCAGACCTCAGTCTGTGTATTACCCTACACTGGGCTCAGCGCCTGTCTTGTGGGAGAGGCTCCTTTAACCAACACTATCAACCAGCCATCCCTTGGCAGAAGACCCCAGCTTCACACAAATGAATCAAGCACCCAGCCTGATTGGACATGCGCACACTGCAGGAGGCCCACAGGCAACCGTGAAGAGCCGAGCTGAGGGACAAAGCCAGCACCCGTGCAGGGAGGGAGCGCTCAGGGAGGCTGCTTAGGAGAAGCAGCAGGTGAGCTGGACTGTACAGGTAGCCAGGATTACGCTAAGGAGAAGCAAAGGCTTGTGGCTTTATCCCTGGATCAAGAGAAGTACAGACGAGTGATTGTGCCCCGCACAGCAGGAAAGGCGTTTCACAGAGGGGCCTGCGTTCATGACGAACCCGGACCATGTGTCAGCAGTCACAGCAGGACTTTCACCAGCAAAGACCGGGACAAGGGAGGTCTGAAAGTCACAGTGAGAGAAAAGAGCATGCCCAACCGCAGGATGATGACCTTCTATGTGGCCACACCAGGACAAGTGACAAGGCTGGACAGAATCACCAGGGCCAAGTCCTGGAGGACCTGGAAAGCCACACTAAGATGATCGCTCTTTAATCTCCAGCAACAGGGACCCTATGCATTTGCTAAGGTTGATGACACCAAGCAGGAGATCAGAAGCTAGGGAGGCTGAGGACCTTAAACCTAGTCCCCTGCCAAGCTCCTTTCTGCACTGAAATTTTTTTCAATTTAAAAATTCTACATCCAACCCCAATGCTGCCACAGTTACTCAGACTTCAGCTTCATACCTGATATTGGTGTCACTGCCTGAACGGAATCAAACAGATCAAATGAATTATCACTTGCCACGAGACCTTTGTCACCATCTACAAGATGCAAAACAGAGAAGAATAAAGCCATTAGTCTCACTATAGTCAGCATGTGAGATGGAAGTGAGGTCACATACACACTCGAGCTCAGGCACACAGGCATTATGCAGATCTTCACTGGGCACCCATACTGCCAGGCCCTGTGCAGGACACCAGGGAGACAGACCGAGCAGGCCCAGATCCTTCCCTAGAAGAGCTTGCCCCTCAGACCAATGAACAGGCAGGTCCACTCGAGGGTGACGGGGGATGAAAGCACAGGGCCATGGGAACTCAGATGAGAGGTGTGGGCCCCAACTTGGCTCCCCAAAGGTTAATATCTGCACTATGTTTTTGAGTGTGACCAATCCACCCACAGGAAGGAAGGAAAGAAACCCCAGGCAGTGGGAGGAGCAGGGGCACAGGCAGAGAAGAGTGAGCAGGGACTAGGGAAGGACACACTGGGATGCAAGGATGGAACTGTGAGGACTGTGGGACCCACACAATGGCGTCCAGCAGGGTGATGTCAGGCTGAGATGCTTGTTCTGGACTGTAGCACTGAGTCTGGAGGCTACAGCAATAACCTGAACTGGAGAGGACAGTGACCCACACAAGGAGCTGGGGGTTAGGCACTCGAGACACGGTGAGGAGGCAAATGAGATGCTATACGGATGACCTATGTGACAGTTTATGATAAAGAAAGAACTTTCGCAACTGAAACCCATCAGACTCTCAGTAGCCGGGTGGGTAGGACAGCTTTGTAAACCAGGTTTCATGGAAGGGGAGACCATGGGCATGAGAAGTGCTCATAACTCAGCATGTCAGTGGCAGAATAAGGACTGTGTCCAGGTCATAGGATTCCCTATCCCAGCTCCTTCCTTCCCCTTGCCACTAGGTGAGGAGCTGACTGCCTCCAGCACTTCCCAAGGGTGCGCGGCAATTCCTGGGGCTAACGAGCCAGCAGGTCAGCTCCGTGGAGCTGGCCCCTAAGGGAATCACTTTCAGCCAAAGCAGCCTTTGGAATAAAACTTTTAAACAGATACACTTAAATATAGCCCTGAAAAGTCTTTCACAAAGAAAGAAATGCTGCTGTCTGTGACAGAATTCTGATCTTGACTCAAGGAAATTAGAAAACTTTTCTGCTGAGGCAGCACTGTGAATTCTGAACACTCCTGATTCCTCCTGCCAGGCAAGCCTACGGCTACCTCTGAACAAACTTCACAAGCAGGTAAAGGCTGTAGCTTGGCCTCCTCACTTCAGCTTCCCGACCCTCCGTCCTAGGCACCCCAAGCACAGATAGTCTCCATAGCCCATCCCCACAAAGGATCATCTCCTCAAAGCCCTAAAAAGGACCAGGAACAGGCCTATATTTGGAATGGCAATGCCTAGTGCTGATGAGGCCGTGCTAAGGCCACCGCCTTTGCACACTGCTGACCTGCAGGCTACTCAGAAGGCAGCAACATGGCATATCCCAACCCTTCAAGGCTCCCCTAGCAGGACTTTATCCTGAGAATATTGTTTAATAGCAAAAAGCACATTAACATTGATGTTTATGAAATCTCCAAATCAGACTCCATTTTAATAATCAACAGCAATTGTTCGGTGACTGACAATAATCTGGAAACAATCATTAGGGAACCCAGGGGAAAGCAAGGGCAGTTTGTGTGATGTAATGTCAGCTAGAAACAAAGAAAGGACACAGACTGGCACAAAACCCAATTTGAACAATGTAAATCCACGCCTATACTTGATTTTAAAATGAAGAGAAATATGCAAAGTTTAAAAAAAATGATTGTTGTAAGAATCACAAAGGGCTTTTTTCCCCTTTGCTTTTTTTCATATTGTTACATCTTTTGGTTTAAAATCCTTATCAAAATTAAAATCAATGAACTAATCACTACTAGTTCCAAATCTGACTAGGTGCTCTTTAAGAGATTTTTGTCTAATTAAAGGTATTCCCAATCCAAGTAAAGATAAGCCCAAAGTGCAGTGCAATCCTGATCCATAAAGTCTGTAGGCATCCCCGTCCCACTTCATGCACAAACACCCCCCAACCGTGGGAGTTAGGATGATAACCCCTGACACCTGAGGCTCCAAGCTGGCAGTGGTTTCTATCACCAGCTCTGCCACCTACCTACTTGCTATGTTAGGGTGGGGAAAACTCCTTCCACTCTATGGGCCTTCGTTCCTTCCTCCCTAGAGCAAAGAGGGAGGCCTGGCTGACAGCATTGAGCCCGACTATTTGCGGTTTGCTGCAGCCCCTATGCTAGGCAGTGGCAGATGTCTAGACTTCCTGCTGCTGCCCCACACTGCTTCTCCAGGGCTAGACAATAAACCCACAGTGGATCAACTTTTCAAACCTGCCAGGATGCTTTCCAGGTCCCAAAGACGCTGAAAGCCAGAGTAGGTAGTTTAGATTCTCTTTTACAGGCAGTAAGAGGAACTGAAAAGGATTTTCAGCACTGGAGTGATATGGGCAGGACTAAATGGGTGACAGGGCGGAAGACTGTGGGCATCAAGGGCAGGTGGATGCCCAAAGTACACTTCTCGGAGGACAAGACACCCCACACAGAGGTTACGACATTTTGCCAAAGGTGACAGCTCATTAGTGGCCAGGTTCCCTGGGATAGAGCATTTCTGCTGCCAATGGAAGGTCACCTCCATGGGGCCAAGAACCATTCAGAAGCTCACGGGTCACAAAGAGACACAGCTGCATTTTCAGAAAGTGAGCAGAGGCAGGCACGGTACCGTGTATGTCTAGCTGAAGCGACTGCTGGGGGACAGCCAGAGCGAGGGCTCCTTCCTCTGCCTTCCCTGCCCCCCTGGCCAGCTGCTCCTGCAGCCTGCTCTGCAGCACACTGTTGGTCTCGATGTTCCCTTCCAGCTGCGCCCGCAGGTCCTGGATCTCGGTCAGGAGGCCATGCAGGTCACTGCAAGGTTCCTGCCCCTTCCAGCCTTCTCCAGATACTCTGGCCTCTGCAGACATGTGCAAAGAGAAGGTGTGACTTCTTCCTCAACACAAGGTCAGCCATCAAAGGAACTCTACAGCGTTTCAAACCCACACTGCCATCACGCCCTCTTTCCCTAAGAAGTATATGTACAATGTAAAATAACAACTTGACTTTGGAAACAAAGATATTGGCAGACTTAATTGCTCCTATTCCACAGGCTAAATAAGAGCTGGAAATTAATTTTCCCTCCTGGCCATAAAAGCCGAGCAAATTGCACACCAAACCCCGAAATTATGTCTAGCAGTAATAAAATCTATTTGGGCTGGCATTATAGAATGAAAGGGGATGATTTTAAGAGCCATAGTATAATAAAAAGATACAACACCAAGAATAAGAAAAGCAACTTGAGGAGAAAATGAAAGCTGTGAGATGACCCTTTTCTAGATAAACTTTCAATAGGGAGAAACCATCTGGAAAATTAGTTAAAAAAAATAAACCACCACACCTCAAAATTGATTCCGAAATATTACACTTTATAGTAGAGTCATTCCAATTTGGTATCTTTCTTAGGATACAGAGAGTCCTGGGGCCAACAACCACCTCCCAGAGTAGCAAATACTTATGGAAAGTTTCTGGCATATGGAAAGTTCTCCATAAATATTTGCTGAGTGAACGGGTAAAAAGAAATACCCACTGGCAGGAGAAACTTTCCTGAGGTTCGACATTGTCTGAATGCCCACTAAGTGCCAGGTGCTGTGCTGGGACACTTTCAATGATCCATTTTTCACAACTCTACATGATGAGTATTAAGACACATGTTTATAGAGGCAAAAACAGGCCCAGAGGGCAGTGATCTGCTGAAGTTCACACACCAGGAAGGAGGGAGAGAGATTCCAGATTTCCGCTGGCCTGACTCCAGAGCCTAAGTCCTTCCACAAGGTATTTCCTGCCTGCTGTGACTTCAGAACAAGAGTGGGCCAAGCCACTTGCTTCAAAATGTAACTATTTGGCAGTGCCTGTGGCTCAGGGAGTAGGGCACCAGTCCCATGTACCAAAGGTGGCAGGTTCAAAACAGGCCCCGGCCAAAACTACAACAACAACAACAACAAAAATTCAGACACAAAATGTAATTATTCTACCCATGAGGCCAGTGTGTGGTCTGATGACAGCCCTTCAGGGGAGTGCTGGGCTCCGCCCTCCAGCCAGCTGCCCAGGCAGAGGACAGTCTTGGAACAGAGCACCCAGTACCTCTCAGCCTCCTGTGCTCCTCGTCCAGCTTCTCATACACCTTCAGTTCCACTCGCAGGGACTGGAGTAGCTTGTCATTCTGGGAGAGCAGCTGCTGCCTCAACCTCACCTCCTCCTGTACCCTGAAAAGGCCCCACCAACACAGGGAGGAGAGTTAGTGCTACCAGAGGCCGCCTATCCCCCCCAGTCCCCCCAGAGCAGACCAGTTCCACCCTCAGCCACGGAGTCCAGACAAAATATGACAAGCATGGTTAAGAAGTCCTTCTCCCTCTGCTGACTGAGCTACAACAGTCATCTTCTCCTGTCCAAGGTGCTCCGTTAGACTCAAACAGAAGCCTCCAGCGGCCCTCGTGCTGCCCCTGGCCTCCAGCCTGCAGACGGCAGAGCAGGGACTTCTCAGTCTTCCTAACCCCGTGAACCAGTACCTTGTCATAAATGTCTCTCTTGCTACACAGCACCAACACAATGTCAGTATCTGTACACTGGCAGGAGGGGGAGCACATCTTACTGATCTTGTTTCCCTGGAGAACCCTGACTTATAAAACTAAGTTTTAATCCTTTAAAAAAAAATTTTGCTTAAAAATTTAAGCTACATCAAC
Organism: Arctocebus calabarensis; assembly: GCA_963573935.1. Lineage (NCBI taxonomy): Eukaryota > Metazoa > Chordata > Mammalia > Primates > Lorisidae > Arctocebus > Arctocebus calabarensis. Next base: position 9,829 of record CAUYON010192848.1, read on the forward strand.
ATTGGCTTCCTTGTTGGATGGTCTGATGAAGTCTGTGTAACCAGCAGCAGCAGCAGGCAGTGAGGCCACCATCCCCTCCTTCTCAGTCCCCTCTGTGTACCACCCTCCACACACTCCTAACTTTGGCGCCAACTTATCTGTTTTCTGCTACAGGTTTGTCTTTCAAGCATCTGTCAATGAAATCTTACAGGATGTCACTGTTTTGAAACTGGCTTATTCGCTTAGAGTTAATGCCTCTGAGGTTTTTCCAAGTCAAAACTTGTATCAATAATTCATTCCTTTTCATTGTGAAGCTGTATTCCATTGTGTGGACATGCCACAGTTTTTTATCCAGTACCCTCCTGGACATTTGGGTTATTTCTAGGTTTTACCCCAGAATTCCTATTCATGGGTATTTACCCCAGCGAAGCAGAGGCTTACGTTTATAAAATCATTGTACCCAAATGTTTACAGAAGCTTTATTCATACTCATGCTAAACTTTTTTCTTCCACTCACAGGAAGGAAGGATTTGCAAACTACTCATCCAATAGGGGACTAATATCCAGAATATATGAGGAACTCAACTCAACAAGAAAAACCCAAATAATTCCATTAAGAAGTGGGTAAATGGCTCGGCACCTGTCACTCAAGCGGCTAAGGCGCCAGCCACATACACCAGAGCTGGCAGGTTCGAATCAGCCTGGGTCTGGCAAACAACAATGACAACTACAACCAAAAAATAGCCAGGCATTGTGGCAGGCACCTGTAGTACCAGTTACATGGGAGGCTGAGGCAAGAGAATCGCGTAAGCCCAGGAGTTGGAGGTTGCTGTGAGCTGTGATGCCACACACTCTACCCAGAGTGACACTGTATGACTCTGTCTCAAAAAAAAAAAATAAATAAAAGAAGTAGGTAAAGGACATGAATAGACATTTCTCAAAAGAAGGCATACCAATGACCAACAGGTATATGAGAAAATGCTCAATGTCACTAACCATCAGAGAAATGTAAATCAAAAACACAATGAGATGGTACCTCACACCTGTCAGAAGGCCTATGATTAAAAAGATAAACAGATGTTGGCAAAGATTGTGGTGAAAAGGAAACGCTTATACATCTCTGGTAGGAATGTAAACTAGCATAGCCGCTACGAAAAACAGTATAGAGACCTCTCAAAAAACTAAAAAGTATTTCAAACAACTAAAAATAGAATTACCATTCCATCCAGCAATCTCACTACTAGGTAGCCACTCAAAGTAAAAGAAATCAACATAGCAAAGAGACACCCACACTTACAGGTTCACTGCAACACTATTCACAGTAGAAAAGCTGTGGCACCAACCTAACCGTCCAACAACAAGTGAATGGATAAAGCAAACATGGTGTATACACACAAGGAATACTATTCAGCCATAAGAATGAAATCCTGTCATTTGCAGCAACATGGATGGAACTGGAGGCCATTATGTTAATGAATAAGCCAGGCACGGGAAGACAAACAGCCTCTGTTCTCACCAGTTAGTGGGAGTTGAAAAAGTTGATCCATGGAGCTGGAGAGGAGAACACCAGATACCAGAGCTGGGAAGGGTGTGTGGGGCGAGGATTGAAGAGAAGTGGGTGAAACGGCACAAACATACAGAAAGATAAAAGGAACAGGTTCAGGGATAGCAGAGTAGGATGACGACACTTAACACAAATGTACTGTACTTGGGTGATGGACACCCTACCTGCCCTGACTTGGTCAGTACACATTATATACATGTAACAAAATTTCTCATCTACCCAGAAACTTGCACAAATGAAAAAATTGGTAATTATTTCATTCTACCTTGAAAAAAAAAAAAAGAATTCCAGTCAGCCACTATTTCCCAATGTCCCCTTGGCTAGCCCTTTACATACATAATTGCATATCATCTTCACAGATATCCTAAAAGGTAGGTGTTGTCTTAATCCTTGGTTCAGAGATGTGAGGATGTGAAACGTAAAAAGGTTCCGTCTCTTACCCAGGGGGTGAACAGTTCAAAAGATGAGCCTAGACTTAACCTAGGACTATCTAAAGGCAAAGACAATGAACTTGCTACATCACCCACCTGGGGTGACAAGAGTGATGCTAGTAACTCTCCAAAAGCGGGACAGTCACAAGGGTTGACAGGGACAACTGAAGTGTGGAACAAGACAGAGTCTAAGGGGGAAACTGCAAGAGTGCTCAGCATGGAACCCACTAAGGTGGGTTCATGTCACTGCTCTGCTCAGTCTCCCAGCAGCTTCCTGCACCACTCAGAGCAAACCCTGAAGTCCTTACCCTTCTATGAGGCTCAACAATATTCAGCATCTAGCCAGCTGCTATCGTGGCCCTCGAGATGTGTTGGCCTCCCTGCTCTGCCAGGCACAGGCAAGGCCTCTAGGCCTCAGGGTCTGAGCCCCTCCAGCCACAAGGACCCACCCCCAGACAGCTGCAGTGCTCACCCCTTCACTGTGCTCAGCTCTCCGTTCAAATGCCATCTTTTCAGAGAGGACTTCCCTGACCTACACTAGATAAAAAAAATAGCAGCCTGCTCCCCAAGCCCTCTCTCCCTCACTTTCCTGGTTTTTCTCCATGCATTTTATGTTCCCAAACATATGATGTGTAGTGGTCACTTCTGTCCCCACACACTAAGGCACAGGCTCATGCCTCAGTCCATCCTGCAGGCTGGTGCCTAGGTGTGCAGCATGGCCCACAGGAGAGGGGCGGATCGCGGCCGTACCTGCTCAGCTCCTTGCGGGTGCTGCAGACCTCCTCGAGCAGCTGCTGGCTGTGTCTCTCCTTCCTACTGACTTCCTTCTGCAGCCTTTCGTTTTCCTCCTTCACATTAGCACATTCCCGCTGAAGATGCTCAAGGCTTGCAGTCTTCCTGGAGAGGGACTCCCGTAATTTTTCATTCTCCTTCTGTTTATCTGCAAACACACAAAAAAGCGCCACTGAGAAGGGACACCATTTGTTTTTCCAACCTTATTACGCAAATACAGCACTTCAGCTCAAGCACTCCAAGAATACAAAAAAGAATGAGATTTAATTTAATCTGGCATTTATGATCATGGCATTCCAATTATCTTATACATTTTGGGCAGATAAATCTGTCAACATCAGGGCTGCAGATTAAACGTCACCAGGATAAAATGGGCCTGTTTAATTTTCTATTAAATAATGGGCCATGCAAGCCCAGTGACTTTTCACGGAGCAAACTGGTAGAAACTAGAAACACAGGCAGGAAACAGGGTTCAAAACTCAGGCAGTGGGTGCTGAGAAGTCCACAAGCCTTCCTCCTTCCTCACACCTCCCAGCAGGAGGCCAGCAGGGCTGGGCAGATGGCACCTGGGGCTCATTTGCTCCTCAGGCCATGAGGACATCACTTCCCTTGAGGAACAAAACACACTCAAGCACAAGAAACAATGTGGTCGAGGGCAGGTGCTAGAGGCACCTGGCTGTGTTTTAAGTGCAGCTTTCTCAGTTTACTAACCTCATAATCCTGAGTGCGGATCTTCACAGCTCTGTGCCTCAGTTTCCCCACATGTGGCGCTGTGCAGACTGGGCTTCATAAGCACACTCAGGGCTGTGAGCATACCAGAAGGACAGGCTGCCAGCAGTGTTGGGTGGTTGAGAGCTACTATGTACCAGCACCAACTGTGTGGACTTTACCTTGACACCTTCCCACGTATCATCTAATCTTCAGAACAAACTTCCCAGGCAGGTTCTGTTATTCTCACCATTTTCCACATGGGAAACTAAGGACTGATGAGGGTAAGATTTCCCAAAGGTGAGGCAGCCAATCAGTGGCAGAGCCAGGATACAGACTCGGGTTTCTCAACTCCACTCTTAGCCATGACATGACCATCCTAAGCAAATGCTCACCTCTCCACTCAGACGCCAGACACACCAAGCTGCATATAATCTCTCCCCTCTAACCCCTAGGCCCTTGTCTGCCCTCTTCTTTCTGTTTAAAAGGCCCTGGCTAAGGCCCTGGCCTTAGACACCTTGACTAATCCCTCCTTATCCTTCTAAACTCAGCTCTTGAAGACCAGCTTTTTCCGGTCAGGATGCCTCTCCCCTCAGATCATGAGCCCCCGAGGTAAAGGACCAGGCCTCACCCACTTCTGGATCAGAGAGAGTCTCTGCAGGCCCTGATGCGGAACAGGATACAGAAGTGTCTGCTGAATGAATGAAAGACCTACAGAAGGTCTGATTTCATCTCTTAACACTGAAATCAGCATCAATATTCTCCAGGAAATGTGGGATAAGCTGACCCAAGTTTCAGCTCCACACCTTCTTTGTGCTGAGAGCACAGACTGGGCAATTCCCCAGACTTTGGTTTCTTACCTGTAAAATATTGCTAATAATACTTCACTGCAAAATTGTTTTAAGTATTAAAAGATAATGTAAGTAAAAGCTCTTTGGGAGCTCAGTTCCAAATATAAGGAATTAAGAGACAAGATCTTCATGAGAAAAACTGGGTAAACTTTGCTGAGAGCAGAAATCTCTGGCTGAGATTTGGGCAGTAATGTATTTCCTTCACTCTTTCACCTTATGAACTGGGATAAAAGAGAGGTGGCTATAGGGAATAATGAGTGAAAAGTAAACAAAGTAACATCCACTGACTGCCTATCAGAGACTCTGTGCTGAGAGCTTTACCTGTTTAATTGTTGCAACAGCCCTAGAGGCTCCTTCACCTCTCTGGTTCCAGTTTTCTCAGCTGTACAGCAGGCACACCTCACAGGGTCTGCTGTGACAACTACATGGTGTAAAGCTGTCACAAAGCTGCAGGACGGAGATCTATGCTGGTCAGACTCTAACACCTACATTCTTTCCATGAATCAGAGGCTCTGGGGTTCCAGGTTGCAGTCGCTTCTTTGATTCTTACCTCTGGATCCTTTAACGAGCATTGTATTCAGGGCCTCGTTTTGCTTTCTCAAGAAATGAATTTCTGATGTTAGAGAGTTATGCAGTTCTGAACCAGATGCAAAATTGTTTGTAGGACCTAGAAAAACACACATAAAGAGTAATTTATAAATAGTCTCCTGGTCAGTATGGTTGGAACTTTCCAGAAAACAATTTTCAAGAGTGAGTTAACACAACATGCAACGAGAATCACTCCTGTAAACTACATAAGCTATAATCAGAGGCCAGCAGGAAATGAGCGTGAGCTTGAAAGAGGGGCAAGAGAGGCTCCCTCACGCCTTCCCTGTTCTAAGGGTGAACAAAGCAGGGGCCCTGGACCAGGAGTGGGTGAGTAACAGTCTTAACCTTCACAGATATCCCTCCTGAGGTCAAACCTAATGTAGCTAGCCAGCTGCTGGGCCCCACCACTCAGGCCGCTCAGTCTGCCCCAGAAGAAGGCATCAGCATACCCCCTAACCCAAGCTGAAAACCTGGGCGCTAACCTACACCTCTCTCCTTCCACTGCCCAATCGAGCAATCACAAGCGCTGACTCCTTCTCCAAAACACTTCAGACACTAGTCCACTCTTTTCTGTCCCTACAGTTCAGGCCTTATCACCTTGCTCGAAGCTTGCCTCCCTCCCCCTCTGCAAACAGGGTTATTATCTTACACACAGTCCATTCATGTTATTCTCTGCTCAAATAACATGTGGTGCCCCCCTCACGGTGAAAGACAAAACACAAAGGCCAACTGCCCAGTCCAGAGCACAAGGGTCTCCCTTGTCTGCTCCAATCTCAACGCAATTCCTAAACTACCTCTCCCCTCTAGGCCACCAAGCCCATAGGCAGTCAAAATGGATCACACCTGTATTCCCCAACACCTTTCCAACGTTGCAGAAGGAGGTATTCCCTTTGCCTAGAATGCCCACCACTCTTTTTACCTGTCAAATCACACTTTCAACTCTAGCTCAAATTCACTGCTTTTAAGTGCATACCCGAAAGATGAGGGTATAGAGCTCCAGACTGGCTGGAGGTCATATCCTCAACTACAAATACTTCACCATGCTCTTGTCTGTCCCCTGAAATCCTGCCCCTTCCTTTAAATCCAGCTCAGATGACAACTCTTGGTGGATACCTCCCTTGACACTCCACTTCGACATTCCTCACCCTCTGATGTCTGTACCACAGACAATGTTCACATTCCCAGTTACCCTCAGGACAGCGCCCACTGTGAGCAAGCTGTCCTCTGCACTGGCAGGTACGTTCTTCCCCTTCTCTTCCCTCACACTCACTGAGTCCACTTACTATAGCACAGAGGAAAATTCCTTGCTTTTCCCAGCAGCCTTCCCTAAGGACATAGGCAATGTGCCACTTCTAGCCACAAGACCCAAAGGGAAGTCTCCTGGGGTCTGCTGGGAAAGATTTTCTCTGGATTAAAAAGAGTAGGACAGAGCGAAACCTCCCCCACTCCTTTCCCATGCTTTGGACACTGTCCTGAGAGGATGGCATGCCTGCAATGATTGTAGCCATCCCAGACGCTAACTCCAAACTCTTCATTAAGCCTTCAAACATGCCATGGAACTACCTGCCTCTGGATTTCTTGTCACGTAAGAAAACATAAACCCCTATTGTTAACATCAATTTTTACTCATATGCTGTTATCTGCAGCTGAAAGTATCCTGGTACAGACCCTGATTTGAATATTACAAGGGAGGTAGGACATTAGTTCTCCGGATGTTTCCACCGGGCACTACCTTGTTCTCAGGTTTGTGATTCACTTATCACAGTGTCGTGAAATTGTTTTCACTCACATGTCTCTCCCCTAAGAACTCTGGCAACACCTGGGTTTGAACCATGACTGGCTTCTTTCTCTCTCTCTCTTTTTTTTGTTTGGAGATAGAGTCTCACTTTATCACCCTCGGTAGAGTGCCGTAGCGTCACAGCTTACAGTAACCTCCAACTCCTGGGCTTAGGCAATTCTCTTGCCTCAGCCTCCCGAGTAGCTGGGACTACAGCCACAGTAGCTATGTCCACCACAAGGCTGGCTATTTTTTTTGTTGCAGTTTGGCTGGGGCCAGGTTCGAACCCGCCACCCTCGGTATATGGGGCCAGCGCTCTACCCACTGAGACACAGGTGCCCCCCATAACTCTGGCTTCTTAAGAGCTGCTTGACCTCAGGTGAGTCACATCTTCCCCAAGTCTCCAGTAGCTCAATAAAAATCACTGATGTAGCTGCTGTCACCATCCATACTGACATCACCATTGACAACAGGCTGGGGCCAAACTAGTACTGAGGAGTAATCTGAATAAACAGGAACAATTCTACAGCAGGCTCTACAATGACCAAAGCGAAGGTTACAGCTCTGATGGTAACCAGTGTAAATAGTTTATGAATGCCTTTGTGTAAACCTCCCCGTCAGAGTGAATTACTCTCCACAGCAACTGCCTGCTCCATTGTAGCTGGTGGCCATTTGAGCCCCCAATCAAAGAAATAATTGGGCTGAAGAATGGTTCCTAACACAGCCTAAACCTAATCTGAGTAGTGAGGTCCACCCCTGACACTGATGGACCACTCTTCCCTCCGAATGTCGACACCACAAGCTCATACCACTGGGGCAAGCGAGAAGCTCTAACACACGCGATGACAGTTTTAAACAATATTCCTCCTTGATGTAATGAGCAGCCATGCCTTTTTCAAGCCTGCTCCCAAGGTGAACATTTCACAGCAAGAGAAGGTGGGGCCACTTTTATTTCTTTGTCTTTTCAGACACTGTGACAACATGGTGAGAACAGCGTGTCTTTCCACCAGTGTAAATAGTTTATGAAGGCCTTTGTGTAAACCTCCCCGTCAGAGTGAATTACTCTCCACAGCAACTGCCTGCTCCATTGTAGCTGGTGGCCATTTGAGCCCCCAAATAATTCTATAATTGGATTTGCCAGGGAAAATGTAAAACAGAATGAATCTAATTCAGGCATTACCAAGAGAGAATGTGAAGGGCCCAGGCATGTATTTCTTTTCTGTTTGATAAGACTAATAACTCAGATTAATCAATTTCTCTGAGGGTGAGAGGGGGAGGACAAGGGATGAGATTGGAGTGAGTGAGAGGGAGCAGGAGAGGGGGAAAGCATGTAAGGGAACCCAACTGCAGCACATGTGTCTTGGAAAGATGTCCTTCTAGGCTGGTGGCTATGACAGGTAAGAACGGAATGAGGACAGGACAAGGGTCCAAAGACTCACCCAGTACTATCTTTCTAGAACTCAGTTCTCTCCTCTAAAGATGAGAATGAAATTAGGGTCTCTGCCCCCATTGCAAAGCTTTGAGAGGTTAAGCAAATGTTACATGAAATTAAATAGTAAAATAAAACTGATGACGACGTTGAAAGCAAACCATTTATTCTGAAACACTGAGCAAGGCCCTATTCATAACACTGCCTCATTTAATATCACAATGACCCTGTTTTATGGAATAATTAAGCCTGGCAGGGCCAGGTGTGATGGCTCCCGCCTATAATCCCAGCACTCTGGGAGGCCAAGGCAGGTGGATTGCCTGAGCTCACAAGTTCAAAAACAGCCTGAGCAAGAGCGAGATCTCTAAAAATTAACGGAACATTGTGACAGGCACCTGTAGTTCCAGCTACTCAGGAGGCTGAGGCAAGCGAAACACCTGAGCCCAGGAGTGTGAGGTTGCTGTGAGCTATTATGCCAAGGCAGTCTACCGAGGGTGACAAGTGGGACTCTGTCTCAAAAAAAAAAAAAGACTGGCAGAGATGGGGTGAAGTGCAGGGATCCACACCCAGGTCAGTCTAACTCCCAAACTCAGTCTTTTCCAAGTGCACGAAGATGTTCTCTAGATACTTTCTTCATGGAATGAGGACACCATCTCTGGAGCAATAAGGAAAGATGTCCAAGAGACACTGAGCAATGAAAAGTGGGGCAGAAAGGGGACACACAGCGTGCTACTTTTGGGTGAGGGAGAGAATGAGAATATATACTTGTATTTGCATTTAAAAAAAAAAAAAAGCACTGAAAGGATACAAGTGAAAACCAACAAATGTAAGAAAGAGGGACAGGAGCACAGGGTTAATGGGTAAAGAATGAAGGTTTTAATTTTTGAAGCATATAAATATCTTACCTATGGGGGAAAAGATATTTTAAAGTGCTTCATGGAAGCTCATTCTATTCAGAGCTAATTGTAGTTATACAGAAATATTGGTAACCTTTTCACTGGCATGTAAGCTTTACTAGAATGCTAAAATGCTGGTATTTTTACAATCCATTATTGATGAAAAGACAAAATACTGCTTTGTTTTATTTTAAAGTATCCATTTTTCAAGAGCTTCCAAAGTCAAATGAGGTACCAACTACAATTCAGAAAGCCAGAGGCTGGCAGGCTTCTCTGATGACAGAGAAATTAACATATATCAAGCACCTGCTTTGTGCACAGACTTGTTTATTCATGAAAAGGCATCACAATATAACGTTCGTTCCCAGGCTCATACCGCCCTGAGGGCAGGTCCTTCCTTACCTCGATCAGCCTCAGTTCCTTGCCGTTCCAGCTGTTTCCGGAGCTTCTCATTTATTTTAATCGATTCTTCTAAACGTTTTCTCAAAGTTCGAATTTCCTGTATATGTTCCATTAGTAAGTCTACAAGAGGGAAGGGCATTTTTAAGTCAAAGTCTGAAGCCCCCAACAAACTGAATAATTTATAAATTATGCAGGGATCTTGAAATTCTAAATAGTATTGGATGTATTAAACAGTATTGGAGGTGTTAAACAGTATTGGATGTATTAGCAACGGGCAGCTCTTTCCTTGGCACAGGGAGGTTGAGTTTCTCAAGACCACAGACACACTTCTGTAACGATTTTCTGCAGTCTTCCATGCCTCCATGGAGAAATTATATTCCATACAATTTTAATGCTAACGCTAATGTAGCCCTTTATTCTTCTAAATATCAAATATTAATTTAAAATCTTCCTTATGGTGAAATAGATCATTTTCAAGTCTGCTTGATTAGCCTGAGAGTTGATTAAACTTCCTTCATGATGAATCCAGTTATTTTCATCATTTTTTTTTGAAAAAAAATTTATTAGTAATTTAAGACTTCAAAAATAAAGTAAAACAATGCTGCTGAGAATGGTAAGAAGAAGGATAATCTCAAGATACATCCTGTTAGTGTGAGTATAAATGCAAATGATGTTTGAAAGATACTTTTTTTTTCTTTCTTTTTTTTTTATTGTTGGGGATTCATTGAGGGTACAATGAAGGATACTTTTAACACTGGACTTCTACTTCTAGGACTGTATTTAAAAAGATCACCAGAGATTTGCCAGAATGCAGGCAAATTCATTTTAGTATTGTATGAAATGGCAAAAACTGAAGTCATTCAAATTATTAAATAAACTGCAGTATATCCATTATAATGCAGTATTACATATCTGTTAAAAATGTTATGAAGACTATATAACATCATGGAAAGATTATCATGTTATTATGTTAAGTTTTCAAATAGACACAAAGTTAAATATTCAACATAATCCCAATTTGTAGGAAATTTTTCCTACATTCTCCCTTAACAATCAGCACAGAAGACTTTGCTGACCAATGTCAGGGGGAGGCTTGTTTTCCCTTCATGCAGAGACATAGCCAGCACCCCACGTGCAGCAGCACCTCGAGGTGTCCTCTAATGCACTTCAGTTCTGCACCACCGACCTGGAGAGACTGTCAGATCCACAGGGAGGTCCCAGCCCCATAAGACTGCCCCCAATTTCAGATGCCAGTGGAAGCCCCAGGTTGTTCTATCTGTGCTCTGACTGTAGGTTGGGGTTCCAGGACACTCTCCTTGAGTTCAACTAATGTGCTAGAGTGGCTCACAGAACTCAAGAAAACTCTTGCTTATGTTTGCTAGTTTATTTTTAATGGCTATTATGTAGGACGATGATGAACACCAGATGATGAGATGGATAGAGCAAGGTATGTAAGAAGGGATGTGGAGCTTTAGCGCCCTCTCTAAGGCTGCCACCCTCCAGGGATCTCCCAGCATTAGGCTATCCAGAAATTCCCTGAACCTAGTCCTTTTAATTTTCTATGGAAGCTTTCTATGCAGGCATGATTGATTACATCATTGTCCACTGGCGATCAACTTAATTTTCAACTGCTATCCTCTCCCCAGAGGGAGAGGTGTGTGTGTGTGTTGGAGGGGAACCTGAAAGTTCCAAACCTACAATCACATGGTTGGCTCCCTCGGTAACCAACTCCCACCCAGAGACACCTAGGACATCAGCCAACTCAACAGCATACAAATGATACCTGTTGCTTCAGAGATTGAGAGGATTTTAGAAACTGCATGCCAAGAAGACCAAATATGTATTTCACTCTATCACACAACTCTATTTAAAAGTTTGTACAGATAGGAAAGACACAAATATACAAAAGAAGGAAATACATTGAAATATTAATAGAAGTTACCTTTGGGTGGCAGATGAAATATGAAATTTTAAATTTCCCCAATTTTCTAAAATGAACATATTTTATTTTTCAGCCTTTGCCACATTTCACTTTAATAAAGAAAGAAGGAAGCACAATTCCAATCTAGAGGCAGGTTTCTAGACTCAGTGTTAAAGGATAATCACATTAAGAATCCAAAAGCAAAACTAATGTCTTTAATTCATCAATTAGGGTATACTCAGTATGTCTTAGTAACGTTTGTCTTAAAACATTATAGTAATGTTATGACCCAGTTTTAATTCCTCCAAAATTACTTTCATTTAAAAGTAGCTCAATGTTACAGATCTTTTCCTAATTAAATAGTAATTTTGCCATGAATTTGAATGTTTATGAGATAACTTAATTCCCAGACCTTCAGCTCTCTCTTATTAATGCCAGAAGTGTGGCAAGTAATTTGGTGGAATGTCTGTGGCTTCCGCTGCAGGGCAGCACTGAAGGACCCTGCTGGCAATAAACTCCTGGCACTGCGCAGCACTGTACCTCCCTATTCCTGTCTGCAGCCCTGCAAATCCTCTTCCAGCGGCTAGGAGGTCAGGGTGAGTCAGGAACTTATCTGTTGTGACTGCGGCCTTCCTCGCCAGCCTTCTAAGCCACACACTGCAGGTTTGAGGAACTAAATGCTCTGTAGCCACCGATGTAACCAGTTTCCACTGGGTCTTTGGCCAGGAGATGGAATCATCACTTGGGTATGAGGAAACATTCCCAGCTGAATTGGACACCACTTATTAATTAATTATGCCGCCATGCCAAGGAGAAGGAAATACTATACTAGCCTTCACAAAATGGAAGAAAAATATCTGTCTCTTACCATAATATCCTCCTGACAAATCCTAACTCTTTAAAACCATAAATCCTATAAGAAGCAACCACCCCCCAAAATGTGTTATTTTTTTTTCCCTAGTAGTTCCAATTTATAGAATCTACGCTGAGAAAATGCCCCCAGATAAGAAAAAGGCTTCATGTTCAAAGATATTCCCTGCAGCATTGTGTACAATTGTGAGATCTGGAAATGACTCAAATGTTCTGCAACAAGGGAACATAAGGAAAATGGTAGTTCAGTCATTCAATGGACTATTCTAAAGTCACTAAAAATGATGTTATGTAACATGTCAGAAAGCTCAACACATAATGTTAAATGAGAAAAGGAAAAATACTAAGTTATCTCTCTACACAGATTGTAAATATGACAAAAGAAAAACCTGATACAGAGAACAAAAGATTGAAAAGAAACAAACCAAGAAAGATGGCAGTGGGGGTATCAGGGTGGCTCCAGAGAGCACTGTCCTCATTCAGACAATCCACTCAGAGGACATAATAAGTCCAAGGTAATGGGTCCCCAAAGGAATATGCAAAAGATGCCTAAAGGCTTCTACATTAGAACTAAAACAAGGCTGAGTTGGCAGCCAGGGTGAAGGGCAGAACAGAGGAGCAGGCAGAGGAAGCAGAAGAAAAAGAACAGGGATCTCAGACCTCCCACTTAAATCACTTGGGCCGCTGCACTTTAACTGCTGACCTTCTGGTTCCTCAAACCATCACTCAAGTGGGAGTGGTCTCAGAAAGAGTCTGAGTTTCAATGCAGGAGGCGGTGCTAGAGACAGGGAAACAATCTGTGGTCTGATCTAAATTAGGCAGAATGTAGAGCCATAAATGACTAAGAAAAATCAAGTGCTCAGAAACCGACAAAAATTGCAGAGGGACACAGCCAGAAATCCAAAGAAACCAGGTCTAGGTGATTGGCTGCAGGAGGACCACAGGTGATACCTGAGTTACCCTGAGAGTGTGCACTAGGTATTTTTTCAAAGTGTACTCTTCTGGGCCTGAGTGTCCTAGAGAAGCCTCAGAGGCCACCAAGGGAACAAAGACTCCACTCCTATCTTTTTTAAATATTGCGTGGGGTTGTTAAAACAAGATTTCAATTTTTTAAAAGACAATGATCTATGTGATCAAATATCAACAAAGAGCTTGAGGAGATGCCAGTGTCTTTTTATAAATAAAGTTTTATTGGAACATGGCCATGCCCATTCATTTCATCATCTATGGCTGCTTTTGTGCTACAACAGCAGAGTTGAGGAATTGCAATGAAGAACATTTACTCTGTAAAGCATGTAATATTTTCTATCTATCCCTTAATAGGAAAACGTGGCTAATCCCTAGTTTATTTGGTATGGTCTACACAGTCCCTTGAACCTTTAAAATATATTGAAGTGTAAACACTAAGCCCTATACGTTACCCCAACAGAAGGAAGCAAGACTGTACTTAAGTGAAGGGGAGATCAGATTCCTGGAAACTGATTCTGACAATTCAGACCACGGTCAGAGGCAGAACGAAGGTGTTATGGACTGAATGTATCTCCAAAATGCATATGTTAAAGCCCCAGTGATGGTATGGGAAGTGGGGTCTTTGGCAGGAGATTAGGTCAGGAGGGTAGAGCCCTCCTGAATGAGAGCAGCACCTTATAAAGCAGACCTGAGAGAGCGCTCTTGTCCTCCTTCCTCCGTGTGAGGACACAATGAGACAACGGCAGTCTGTAGCAGACAAGAGGGCCCTCGCCAGAGCACAACCTGGCTGGCTGGTACTCTTATCTTAAACTTCCCAGCCTCCAACACTGTAAGAAACCCATGTCTGCTATTTATATCCCACCCGTTTCTGCGGCACTGTGACAGCAGCCCGATGGACTAAGACCAAAGGCCTGACCCAGTAGGCTGAGGGTCGCACTAAAGGGAAACAAAGCAGATTTATAAAACCACAAATTTGGTACTTATACAAAAATATCAAAACGGGGTTGGGTACTCTTGGGCATCTGTGCAACTCAAAGCATAAGTCTCTTTGAAGTGGTCCTGGCTCAGGATGAGTTGAAAGGAAATTTACCTAACTTGGACTGGCACCAAAACCCCAGTGACACCCAACCTGCAGGAAACGCAAGTCATATATTAAGTGGTCATTTTTAAAGTAAAAATAACTTTTCCCAATCACCAACACTTTCAACAGCCATATCTTTCTCCAGTAGTAAGCAATACTCTGAATGGCCAGCTCTGATCCTAATGAGATCTCTTTTTTTTAATCAGAGAAATACGCAATGTCCCCATACACTGCTTCTCAAGGCAAATCGGGCCATGTGTGAAATGCTTACTAAAGCTTAAAGCTCAGCTTACCTTGAGAAAAATTGTTCACCACAACAGAAGTCTTCTCAGTCTCACTGTCTTGCTTCTGGTCTCGTGAGAAGAAGGACTTTTCAGATATTTCACAGTCAGATAATGCATGAGAGGCTGAAGGCTCAGGAGATTCAGGCAGAATATGTTGGTAGGTTGACTGGTCTTCCTCAATCCTTAAGCATTGGGATTGGAAGATAAATCATTTCCCATCCTAAACCCCACATTTGGACCGTGACCTAAGAACATTTACAATTACTTGCCCTTTAACCAAATGCCTGCAACTTCAGTAAGCTCTGTGTTTCTCTACAGCATTAAGCAGTGACGTTCTAAAAACAAAAAGGGTTCAGTGGGCTTGAGTTTGGAGCCAGCAAATGGGAAGTGGGGACTATGCCTGTCCCACAGTCTGGCTTATAGGGGAAGACCTCAAGAGAGGGCCTGTATCCATGGCAGCTGTTTACCAGATGCCCCCCCACCCAATACCAGGCATTGGAGACCTTACTCAGGCCTCACAGAACCCAAAGAGGTGGGATCACCATCCTCGTTTCCAACTATGGAGAGTGAAACTCATCATAAACTAGTTCCTGTCTCACAGCTTATAAGTGACACAGGTCAGGTTTGAACCAGGCCTCTGTGGCTTTATGGCCTAAGGAGAATGTGGGAGCTCAGCCCAAAATCATGAAGTGCCCTTATAGTTTTAAAAATCCTAAAACCCTTATGGTCCCCAAACAAGTCCCAATATCATCATTCTTGTAATCGCCTGGTTATTAACCTGTATTTCCCAAGGACCACCTAAGCCATGAAAAAAAAAAAAAAAAACACAATGTGAATGCTGTAAAAATCCACGTGCGTCTCCATTATAGATAAGCTCCTTAATTTAAGCTCTTTTTTCCTCCCACTTTACCCATTACTTTCTGTCAGTGACCACAGTCTCATTATTCACATTATTCATGAGCTCAGAAAAGAGCAAAGGACTCCAAAGCTGCAACGCATTCATTAACAGGTAAACACCAGATGCAACTTCGCCCAGACAGCGTGATGGATGCGCAGGCTTGCTGCCGGCTTGCAAGAGTACAGAATGAGCCAAGGGCACCCATTTAATTAGCTCAGGAGTGACCCATGTGAGTGCTAAGCCTACAGCTGGAAAAGACAGAAGAAACAGAAACAAGTCTGTCAGAAATAGGAAGGGGTGACACATTGGTTGAGGAGGGTTATAGGAGGTTCCCTCCAACCCATTCTCTAAGCAACCAGAGAAGTCTTCCAAATGGCAAAACTGATCATGTCTAGTCCTAGCTTACCAACTCTTTCAAAGACTCCCCTCTTCCTGTAGAACTTAGGTTGGACTTTTAACAAAGCATCTGAGGACCAGCCCAAAGGGGCCCAGCTTGCCTCTCCAGCCTTTATTCTCTTTGTATCAGCCAAGCTGCTGAAAGAGGCCATGGCCTGCCCATCTCAGGCAGGGACACTGTCCTGAGATACACACACACACACATACACACACATACCCACCAGCCTTTTGGGCTTTCACCCTTTGGATCTCAGCTAAGAATGGCCCACTCTGAGAAGGTTTCCTTGCCCTCTCCATTACCAGCCAGTAGGATCAATTATTACAAGGATGGAAATGGAGAGCTGAACTGGGAAATATCTTTGACAATATTACAGTGAGAAAGGAATTTTAGTTTCTTGCAAATTTGTAGAAGCCCGAATGTAAATGTCCTTCAGTGAGCTGTGATATCTCTCTGCCTGCTCACTCTAATGATGCTGGTGGCCTTTGCGATGGCAATAAAATCTCAAATTCTGCACCCTAGACTGATCTCTATTTCTTTGCTTTACCCCCAGAATCCCAAAGGGTGACATCACTAAAGAGCAGGAAAGTACCAGCAGCATTAAAAGCATTCAGAGCCTATAACCAGTGAACAGAGGAGGGCAAAACTTTGGCATCTTCAGTTGGCCACAGAGGCAAACTAAGAACACATACAATTCATTTATTCTGTGAACATTTTCTGAAGTCCAACTACATGCCTGACACTTGGAGCTGGAACAGACACAGAAATATTCAAGATATAGTCTCTGCCCCTCAAAAACAACATGGGATAACAGAAAGAGCACAGGCATTAAAGCAGTGGTTCTCAACCTTCCTGATGCCGTAACCCTTTAATACAGTTCCTGTGGATCGCGACCCACAGATTGGGAACCACTACGTTAAAGCATGACATATTGGGGTTCAAATCCCAGCCCTGCCTCTAATAGCAAGCAGGCAATACTGACCCACAGTCTCCTCATCCTAAAATGGTTACTTCTAAACTTGCAGGGTGAGGAGTAATAAATGTGAGATGCCCACGGCGGCTGCTGGCACACACCAATACCTACTAATGCTAGCTAGCTCCTTCACTCTTTTGAGGAACTCTGGGAACAGAAAGATAATGCAAAAAACATAACAAAACCACATGGTAAGTGCTGCAATGTCATTACTCTTGCTAAAGCAACAGTAATTGGTCCTGAGATGAGGTGGAGTTGCAGTGTATGGGGAGAACCATTTGAACTGGCTCTGAAGAAGATTTTCAGATTATAAGAGTAAAAAGCAGAGTGTGCAGCTTCCGTACTGCCATGGGCTGGAGAATACCAAGCCAACAGCCACATGATGGAGCAAGAAAGTGAGTCAGACTGAGAAAGGCCTCAAATACCAGGACAAGGAGACTGGAATTTATCCTGCAGGTTATCTGGGAGCCAATAGAAGGAATGCATCATGTGGTTCAAACCCTGATGAAAGTGAGGCAAGTGAATGACAACTGCAGGACACACAGCACGGACCCCTGGTTGTGTACAGCCACCGTCAGTTCCACAGATGGGTATGCCATATTTACACGAAGCAGGAAACTAACAGAATGGGAGGGAGCCAAAGTACTTATGAAGCTGACAAGCAAACTGAACCGAGACAGTCCCAGAAAGTTTTCTTAACAAATGCTACATACTTACCTCTCCATCAGTTCATTCTGGGGGCTCATTTCTACTCCACCTGATTTTCCTGAAAGCAGAAATAATATCAAAAAAGAAGGAAAAAATTTTTTGTGAGTTCCCTAATAATTTCTTATTCATATATTTGCAGAGGCACTATTCCATTTGCTTAAGCACTCTCTATAACCGCCCCAGATATTTAAAGTAGAATTACTAAAAATCAAATTCAGACTATAGACTCCTCCTTTATCACTGCTCAGACACTAGATCTAGGTGACAGCACTGAATCTAAAAAGCAATTACAAAAGTGTTGCTGGTGCAGGTTCTTTATTCTTCTCCAAAACTCTGAGGATAATAGAATATATGCTCATTATAGGAAAGGGGCAACAGAAAAAAGAAAGATCACTATCCTCCTGGGCCCCCGGCAGACATGTTACTGGATTTCCTTCCATTCTTTGTCTCATGTGCTTTGGCACAGATGATACTGTACTGTGACTTAATTTTTTCACTTAGTACTTCAGTGTAAGCATTTCTTACCACATTTGCGTTAGAAACATTTTTATTTATTTATTTATTTATTTTTTGAGACAGAGCCTCAAGCTGTCACCCTGGACAGAGTGCCGTGGCATCACAGCTCACAGCAACCTCCAATTCCTGGGCTCAAGCAAGTCTCTTGCCTCCGCCTCCCAAGTAGCTGGGACCACAGGCGCCCACCACAATGCCTGGCATTTTTTGGTTGCAGCCATCATTGTTGTTTGGCGGGCCCAGGCTGGATTTGAACCCGCCAGCTCAGGTGTACGTGGCTGGCGCCTTAGCCCGTTGAGCCACAGGCGCCGAGCCACGTTAGAAACATTTTTAAAACCTGCACTAATATTCCAGGTAGGCAAGCACGTACCACAAGTTTTTCTCAGTTCCTTACTGGACACTTAGGTCATTTCCAAATTTTCACTTTTATAAATAAATGAAATAAAACTTTTTTGTGTATACCGCTTCCTCTGCATTTAAATTATTTCCTTAGGAAGAGTCTCAGAAGTTAGTAGGGAAAGGAGTAGATGAGTGCCGGTGAAAAAGCCACTGTCTACAGCAGGAAAAAGACTAAAAGAAATGACAAAATAAAGCTCAGAATGTAGCTGAACCAAAGATGCTCTGCCTCCTCCTGCATGACATCATTTGCTGTTTGAAAGGAAGCACACAAGCCCAGATTTCAAAGAGACTAACAACTTTATTTTAAAAATACTTCAGAACCCTGGAAATTACAGACTGGGATGCGCTCTTTGAAGAAACTGATGCATGGCTAAAGAAAAAAAACAAACTCTTCCTTAGCTGTGCTTGGAAAACGAGACTATAATTAAACTGCACCCACACATACAATTTTCAAAACTTTCTTTAAGTCAGAAAGTTCTCAAACACCACAGCGTAGAGGAAAAGATCACCAGAGCCTTGCACATTTGCGTCTAGCAGATTGTGCCTACGTACTCACAAGGCCGGCTGGCATGGCGTCCAGACTCTCTCTCACCCCACCAGGCTGGCCACCTGGGCACCAAGTGTCAGTGTGACTTGCCAAGTGCTACTGCAGGGGCCTGAGTGACCAGGCGCCAGGCCCCAGTATGGCCCTTTAATACCCACTGTCACCACAACAATCCCACAAGCACCATGTTAGTATCACCATTTTACAGCATAGAAATGAAAATCAAGGTTTAAGGTTTCTTCTCTCTCATTATGCCCAATCCATTCTCTCTCTTACTTTACTGCATTTTATAGCTGAGCAAGAGAGACAGCGCTCTCTTGACAGCCAAATCTCAAATCTATGCCTTGATCCTCTGGGTTGCAACCTGCCCAAGAACGGTGTGCTATATTGGTTTCTTGAAAGGGAGGTAAAGGCTAATGGGCCTCTCCCAGTGGGTGCTCTCGAGGTCTCCTCCTTTCTGTCATCTACTTTCCTGTTCAAGGGGGACAATCCTCATGTGACTGGGTCAGATTTCCAGACCGTGAGTGGAAGCCGCAGGGTGCAGGACCATCCCTGACAGGCCGGACGATGTGTGCTTGAAGTGCGGCTCACCCTGCACTTTTCACCTCTTCCCTGTACCCAGGCTTACCAACAGTCAGCTGATAATGAGACCTGGACCCTACAGACCCTGAGTGGGCCATCTGCTCCAGCCAGCCTTCCAAAGAGCTGAGGACGACACACGCACTGGCCAAGCAGGCAGTAACGAGACGTTCTGCTTCACAGTCACATTGTCCTTTAGGAGAGTGTCTCCATCAGAAGCATCACAGGGTGGGCGCTCTTGGTTTAGGGCAGGCTTTCAGCGTTGCAGATCTCCCAACCATGAACTCACCAAGAAACTCTCCTGCATTCCTAACAAAACCCATGACAATGGAAGGAAGTGCCCTGACGCCACCAGCAGTGTGGGTTTCCCCTTCTTCAAATAGGAGACCCTTTGGGGAGCTTGCATAATTCCACGACAGTCACATTCCACCCGTCCTATCACAATAGACTTCTTTAAAACCAAATGACAAGTGGTTACTGCAGGATTCACAGGGAGATCTTAACAACGGATGCACTGAATTTTCTTGGTAGAAACTGCCTCTGCACAGGTGACAGGCTACCATCTGTCGGGCTATTTCAAAAGCTCAGGATGCACGTCATGAAAATGCTGCTCATCTCTCAGGCAAATCTTATTACTATACCCAAGAGCTGTGCAGGGTGAGGTGGTAGGGGACTCCATCTTCTCAAATTTAAAAAACTCAAGTTACTCACCAATAAATGAACAAGCATAAAAGGCTATCATGCAGGCCAGACTTCCCACCTATATGGTGCTACTATTCAAGAAACCTCTTTTGAAATAGCACTGCCTGGCTCCAAATCTATCATAGGACAGGTCAGGTACCAGAGCTTGGCATCTCGTACGTGAGACCCGAATGTTTCTTCCTTTCTGTAACTTGTGGTAATTGGCAGCATATATAATTACAGTGCTCCTCCCAGGTGCCTGCACCAGACACTGAGGACACAGGCGGCCCTCGGGGTGCTCACGGCTGAGTGGGAACAGTAGACTCAGAGACAGTTACACCACAGTGCTGTGATAAGGGGTGACGTGGGCACTATTAGGGTCGGGAGCACCCAGACGAGACAGCGTAACCCAGCCTGGAGTACTGTAAAAAATTCAGAGGAGATGGCAACAAAGTTAGATATTTGGGGCAAGAAAAGAATTGCTTTAGAAAGCTAAGCAGGGATACTTGGGCGGAGCACCTCCCAAGATCGCTGTGGTAACCTTCACTTGCATACCCCATGCTCACTGCTGCAGCCCTGAGTTCTCACTATTTGCCAAGCAGGATACCCTTTAAATAATCTCACTTAATCCTCACAAACATTCTAGCGAGGCACATGCCACTATGGAAATACGACGGGGAAATGACCCATAAAGATGGGATTTGAATTCAATTCTATCTGACTCCAAAGACCTCTTTCAACATAACGCCCTTGGCACAGCCTCCATCACAAGGTCAGTTAAAGTCCAGGTGTGAGCTACAACCAACCAGAAGTTAAAAAAGGAAAGAGGGGCAGCACCTATGGCTCAGTGAGTAGGGCGCCAGCCCCATATACGGAGGGTGGCGGGTTCAAACCCGTCACCGGCCAAACTGCAAATTAAAAAGAAAAGGAAAAAGGTTTTGCTTTTACTTGGAGTGAACAAGGAAACCTTTCTATAGCACAGGCAGGATTTCTGTTAAGTGGAGAGGGAGTAAAAGCTTCACATCAAAGAGGGTGGTTTGAACACAGTCATGGGAGTGAGGAAACACAAGGCCTGGCCCACAGGAACTTGTGACCAGTGCCCCAACTTGACAGCAGTGTGAGAAGCACAACACACCGTAGTCAGAACACAGAGTATGAAAGCCAATTGCCTGGGCCTGAAGTGAGACTTAGCTGCCGCCTGTTGTGTGACCTGCTCCTCATTTATTAAACAAGGAAAATAAACAAATAATGTAGAATCTGGCTCCAACACCAGTTTCTTATAGGCTGAGAACAATGGCTGGGGCATATAACAGGAGCTCAATAGAGACCAGCCTTCCTCATTTCCTCATTGTTTGTCCTTCATCATCATGGATACCACCATTATCATTAGAGAGTAGTGGGCTAGAAAAAGCAGACCGTGGAAGGCAATGAATGTTTCAGGTTCATCTCTATCGGCCAAGGAGAGCCAAGGCCAGAAATCCCAGCAGCTGTCTTCTGTTCATGTGGCTAACTCCGTACACAGTGAGCTTCCTGAAGAAAGGAACCGTCTTCTTAGTACCTTTCCAGGGCCGAACACAGCTTCCTCAAAAATACCTGAAGACAAATTATCACCTTCCTTATTGATGCAATTGGTCTTGGGAAGTGCTGTGAGCAAGGATATAGTGGAGAATTTGGCTGCAATGCTAGTTCCTGATCTACCAGTTCCTGGCCCTCTTGGGGAGTCTGAAAGCTACAGACTCTCACCCTAGAAAAATGCACATAAGCTAACAGAATCCCTAGTTTGCATTAAGAAACCACACTGGCATCCCACCAATCAAATATTAAAGAAATAGCAAGGATATGTGCAAAGATTCCAATAGTGTTCTTTGTAATAGCCCCACACTGGAAACAACCTAAAATGTCCATCTAAAGGGGAATGATTAATAAATTATGGTACATTTATACAAAAGAATGTTCCAGAGCCACTAGATCTTTAAATATATATGAATATTTATTATCTATTACTGAACAAAGGGAGAGGCTGCAAATTGTCCCACTTCCATGAAAAATACACGTATGTATAACATCGGCCTAGGCATATACACTCCCGGGTATTCATGTTTGGGTATGCAAATGATGCCATTTTAAGAGCATTTGCTTATCTGCTATTCTACATTAAACATGCATAGCTTTGTATTAATAACAAAAAAGGCTATTATTTAATTTTTTAAGAACTCATGCTATGCAACTGCCTCAAATATAAAACTACTTCATAATACACTCACTTCAAATTCAGGAGCCAGACCCCTTACATGGCACCCAAGAAAGACCCACCTGTGTGATCCACTTTATGCTCTAAGAAAAGGAGCTGCAGTGAGGTTCCTGGGACTTTTAAGCCTATGTTTGTGTTGTCTATTCAGCCTGAACTACTTCTGCCTCCACAGCTCACAGGAAACAAGTGGGTTCCTTGGGTTTGTCACGATAAATAACTAAAAAATAAATCGAGGGGAGCAGCTGGGTGAGGGAGGGCAGGCACTTGGGCCAGAGGCATTCTCTCTCAGCCTCCCACTTTCTAGGACAGGAAGAAAAGAGGCAGACGAGAAATGCCTTGGACCTGGAAGATTTAGCTTTACCATGAGGACCCAGTTAGTTTTCCAAAACTGGCTTATTTGGAAAACCTGGGCCAGAAGAAACAGGAGCTCAATAGAGACCAGCCTTCCTCATTATTTCTCCTTCATCATCATCATTAGAGAGTAGTAGGCTAGAAAAAGCAGACTGTGGAAGGCAATGAATGTTTCAAGTTCAGGGCAGGTTTTTATAAAGGGTGAAAAGACAAGTGCTCCTAGTCTTCACAAGTCCTAGGAAATTAGTCCTAGGAAAATCAGTCTACAACAGGTCTAAGCTGTTGGGCCCTTTGGAAAAGACAAGAAAATCTATTCACCGGTCCCAAATGAGCCAACTATCCATGTGCTAGCCTGGAATAAACTGAAGTATGTGTATCTCATAAACCATCTGTTTGGTACATACAAAGACAGAGGAACAGAGACCAATCCTGGTTCCACCAAGGCAACAGTGACTTTGAACAACACTCCTAAGTTCCTCACCTAAAAAGTACAGGTTGTTCTGAAGATTAAGCCATAACGTACAATAATTACTCGTAAATGCTCGGTACATAAAGCCATGCCCCCAGCAGTGATCAAGCAAGGCTTTATACACACCATTTATTTTAACCCTTAACAATGTCTCTGTGAATTAGGTATTAGAATACTAAGTTTACAGGTGAAGAAACTGGAGCAAGGAATTGAGTAAATTTCCCAAGTACACAGCCACAAGTGAGAGGCAGAGCTCTAACTAGGCTGCCTAACACCAGTGACTGCACTCTTCACTGCTAGGGCCACTTATTAAGAAGCATATGGTGGCAGTTCTGTGCCTCAGGTTCGTTCTGTAAAACTGGGTTCATAACTTGTGCTTCCAAGGTCACTGTGAAATTTAAATTAAATAACACATACGGTACCAAGTGGAATACTATTAGATTAAATAGTGGAAAGTGGCTTTTGTCCAGAGACCTGATTTGAAATTTCAGCTATACCACTCATCTCCATAAATAATCACAAATGAGCTGTTTACTTTCCCTGGGTCACACTTTGCACAACTGTTAACCTGGCATTCATTCATTCTTTTATTCATTCTCTTAAAAAATATGCTTTGAGTATCTACTATATGCCAGATACGTGTCTCTGTTCTAGCACTACGGCAACAACACAAGAGACAAGGTCCCTCACCCTCTCATAGGGAAGGCAGAATGACAAGGGAATGGACACTAAACACACAACATGTGAGGAGGAGGCAAATGAAGCGGCAAGGGAAGGGGGACAGCAGGTGGGACCGGGCACCTTGTTCCTTCACACAGAGAAGAGGCCTCAGAAACCAGGGGCACTAGAGAGAAAGAAGACAGACCCTGGAGAAGCAGCCTGCCTGGGCACGATGGGAAAGCTACACAGCCAGTGGCTGGGGATGGGGAAGAAAACAGATGAGGCCAGGGCTTCAACAGGGCTTTGCAGGCCTTTATCTGGACTTTTACACTGAGGAATAGAAAAGGCTTTGATTTGGGGGCAGAGAAGAAACATAATATGACCTGCATTTTTTAAAGCTTACAGTGATTACTGTGGGGGAAAGGCACTGTCGTGGCACCAGGATGGAAGCCTGGGCCAGGGAAACCGGGCAGTGGCAACGACAAGGCCATGAGGACTGGTCACGATGGAAGACCAGCCGAAAGCAGAGCCTCGCAGGGACAGCCGGGGAGAGAGAGGAGAGTTAACCTCTGAGTGAGGAGCTCTGGAGGCCCAGTGAGCAAGGAAATCTCCAAGGAGGGAGGAGCAAGCATGGCCAGCAGCACCGCTGTGAGCTGAGCCAGATGAGTGGGATGGGTCCTGAGACTGGGTCACTGCTGCTGACCCTGGTGACTCCCTGGTGGAGCTAATATAACAGTCTGAGAGTGGGGAGACCAGAAAGTGACATGACTAGAGATAAAGGAGGGAGACAAAAATGACGACTATACAAAGGGAACTTAAAAGAATACAAGTCTTGACTTTGTAACCATATTAATGTTTTCATATCTGAAAAAATAAAGTTAAATTAAATCAATAAAGACAGAGTAAAAGACTCTAAAACTAAATACAAACAGCAACAAATAAATCTAACTGTATTTCGAGTGAATAACATAACACTGCACAAAGAATGAAACCAACAACCTCTTAAATTCAATACCTGACTGAGCCTAAAAACATAAACAAAAAACTACTACAAATAAATCCTGAGCTCTCTTAGCAGGTTTGTTTCCACAGTGGTTTTGGGGGGGGGAGCAATTCTGGAACTACCTTCATACATTACAGAATTGAGCAAATCAGCAAATACATTGACGTTATCACAGCCAAGGGTCTCACTGGTGGAGAGGGAAATAGCAGGAAAGACAAGAAGAACCCAGTGGGGTTGGATTAGAATTGGAGCATCTTTGTGAAATAATGATCTTTGAACAAAATTCTGTCTGCTAACAGCCTAGAAACAAGACGCCCTAAGAGCAGTGAACATACCCAGAACAAAATCTTGGTTTTTAAATACCCCCTCAAACAGGACCCAATACTACTTGAAGAAATGGCTGATTCAGGGGCAGGGATAGTACAAGCTGAGCATGGAACATCTTTTTTTTGTGCCAGAAATAAGGACATGCTCCCCCAAAGATGAAGACACATGAAAGGAACTGCCATTTACCAAACCTGAGACAGTATGAATGACAGAATGGATAACAGTTCATTAAACAAGAATCTCTGAGTCCACACTGATAATAAATAAACAACTGAAATATAAATAAACATTTAATAGAGAATACTTCCTTCTAGTGGATGCCACCTAATAATAAACAATATATAAGGAATGTTGGTGTTAGAAAAACATAACCATGTTGCCGCCACCGTAGTAATTTTGACTCAGGCAAGATTAATCAAAGAACAACAAAACTAGTAGTCAAAGTTTGAAGAGGAACAGAATATGCACAGAGTTACAAAGTATCCTCCACTAATTCCTTATTCATCAGACAGGGAAATACAATTCACAGTGGAGAAACCTGACAGACATAACCTTAACCAAAAGGTCAAAGTTAATATCACCAAAAATGGGATAAACTGACATGATGTGCCTCCCTTAAGGCAATAATACCATGAGAATAAAAAGTCACTTATGTATTATTCCTGCTAAAACTGCACAACTAATCTAATCTAATCATGAATCTAATCATAAAGAAACAACAGATAATCCCCAAATGGGAAATGACCTGAACTATTAACATGAAGACAAAGGGCAAGGAACCACTTCAGATTCAAGGAGAATGAAGAGATACAACAAGTCCCTGTAACGTGGGGACTGGATCCCAGATCAGCATCAAGACCAGGATGCAGAAGAAAATTGTCATAAAAAAACATTATTAAAGCAATGGTAAAAGTCTAAGGAGACACTGTATAGTAGATAATAGTATATTAGACAACACTATTTACAATTTTAATAACTGTACTGTAGATATGTAACAGAACGTCCTTGGTTTAAGGAAATAACATACTGAAGTATGTAGGGGGAAGGAACATGATACTGTCCATCCACTCTCACAGGGTCCAGAGGACGTTTCTGTGTGTGTGTGTGTGTACACATACGTACACAGAGAGAAAGTGAATGATAAAATGAATGTGGCAAAACTGCTAACAACTGATGAAGTTGGCTGAGGGCTAAAAGAGAGTGCTTTCATGCAGTCTTGGGAAAAAATTATTTAAAGACATTTTAATGCAATAACATTTATCAAAGCACCCAGCACATGGCAAAGGTTTAGCAAAGGATTTTTTCCATCCTTCCTCTGGCCACTTCCAATCCTCAGATATACTTTTTAACTAATAGAAGTCTCTGGTTGTTTGGTTGGGATTTTTTGGTTGCCATAAATCTTCATCCCAAATCCCCAATTTCCATCTTCTCTGGAAAATTGGTAACAACAGACGACCATGTGGCCAGTGCAGAAGGGTGCCTGCCAGTTGATTTCACTCACGTGCGTCGCCAGCACGGCCCCTGAGGCATCCAACCTGGACTCTTGGTTTGGAGCAGTGCAGACCATAAGCCACTTGAGAGTGGCCCACTGGAAGGAAGCAGCGGCCAACATAGTGCCGTCACCTCATCACAGCAAAGGGGAGTGGAAGATAAGCAAAGCCACGCAGTCAGCTCCTTCTGTGCCCTTCTAAGAGGTCCTGGGTCTATTACTGATGTCTTAGGACTCATGTACCTCGCCCCACTTACCGATGAGAAATAGCTTTTCCAATTTCTCCAGCAGTTCAGCACATTGATTCAGCTGCTCCTGGAAACCCTCGGCCACACAGTAATCCACATCGCTGGCCTGCAGTAACTCTTCAAACGCCTTAATCATCGTATTCATGTGTTGACGGTAAATGACACAGATACCATGGCTGTCCTTAATCTGCTGCCGTTGAAGGGAGAGCTCCCTGGCTTGGGACTGAACTAATGAATTGTATCTGATAAAAAGAGAGAAAGGAAATGCATGGACCATTTTAGAACGGAATTTTTGTGACCTTGACACTAATTGGAAAAATGACAGAGCACAATTTTTAAAAGCCTGCAGCTATACAAGTATATATACTTTTAGAAAAAGTGGAACTATATAAGGTCATTCCTTTGATTTCAAACAGCCAACAAATGCTGGAACAAAGATTCTTCTGCAACATTTTTAACCTTATAAAGCCCCCAATTAAAGTACAGATTGACAAAGACTCAGATTGACTCAAAGACTCAATTAGTTTCCATACATTCTTCAAAAGTACTATTGTGAATTGTAGAAACAAGTGCTCCAAGGGTCAGAGGACCCTTGGAAAAGTCTCATGAAGTACAAAAAAAAAATGTAAGGCAAGGAAAAAAGATAGGATTCTGCTTCCAACTGAAAGGTCAGGGAACAATCACGATCCCACCTAGTAAGTGAGGGCCTATCAGTTGGCCCCTGAGTTTGGGGTTTATATAAGTTACCTGGTGCTCCCAGTCTTCCAGCAAATGCACGAATGTCCCATTTTACAGAAGGGAAAACTTGGACTGCAAAGTTAGTTGAGTGGTGAAAATTCTGGATTTAAACACAATTCTGACTGCAAAGCTCTATCATGTGATACAATCTCCTTACCACCCTGTGCCACAAATAATTTGTGAGAAAATCTGTGAAATCTTAATCTGTGAGAAAAACACAGCTGAAGGAAACATGGTTTACGTCAACTATGACCACAGCAACCTGGTTCCAGAGAATGGCTTAGCAAAGATGCTAACGCTTAGCTCAACTGTTTCCCCTTTCCTAAAACAGCAGTTCCTGGCTGGCAATCCCCTTTGACATTGAGTGTCCACCTGCAGAATCAGGACACTGGTGTTAGTGGTGACAACCAGTGTGATGCAAAAGGAAGAACCCGGGCAATGCAGTGGGTAAGAAGGACATGGAACCTGGCAACAGCTCTGACCAGCTTTGTGAATATTCTCAAGCAAGTCACAGCAACCTGTTTTGAGGCTGTTTCCTTATCTAAGCACATCTCTTTCTCAGGTGATTTTGAGAACTAAATTAGAAAAGCAACTAACCAGGGATCTGAGGCACAATAGCCTTTCAATAATTACAAGCTTCCTTCAATTGAAAAATTTACACTGGATTCTGATAATTCAGGACAATATATTTGTCTCAACTTAGTGATGAATGAAGGCCAACTTTACAAATGATCCCGCTTTTGCCGTATCCCCTCAAGGAAAACTGCATGTATCTGTACTCATAAAGCATTATCTTCATGACCTAGGAATTCTCCTCTTCAACACAAGCTTCTTCTAAGATGACCTTTAAGGGTAAAGATATGGAAAGTATTTCTATACCTCCCACTCTGCTTAGGACATCCGTTTAGCTCCACAGCACAGCACAAGCCCATAATGGAGTCCGGGAGTAAACACTGCAGGTCAGCAAAAGCACTATCCCCCACCAAATGACATATAAAACCTCTATCCAACCTGCCAAGATCTGCCCTGTCAACCGCAGGGGACTCCAGACTCCCAACTGACACTCATGTGTGGGGGCGCTGTTCCTGTTCTTTGTGGTCTCCTGTCCCTGCCCCCCCTAGGGCCTGGCTGCCTGAATCCCACCATCCCAGAACACACTCCAGCCCTGCACGGAGCAGCATTCCCTTTTAGCTCAGGGGCTCCCACCTAGTGGCAGTCCCCGGGGACTGCAGTCTTAGATGGAGAGAGGGCAGAGGTGGCACATACCTTGAGGGTGAGAGACCGCCGAACTTATTCTGCAGGTTATGGATTTCACTAAAAAGTTCCATGTTCAAATTCTGTTCCTTCTGCAGCTCGCACTCCTGTTCTAGCAGCTGCTGTGTGAGGCTCTCCAGCCTTCTGCCATCAATCATCTCTGAGGCCAGCGGATGGAGGATTTTCATGTGCTTCACATATCGCACCTGGTGCAAACTTGAAAAGGTCATTTCTTCTTCGTCAGTATTGACCATGGGCTTGCTCAAGCCGTCCTGGGCCCCTTCTGTCCCACACAAAACTGTAATAATGGCCTCACTGCACTGGGAGTGCTTCTGAAGCTGAAATATGAAATTCCGGTAGCCCTTTAGCTCAGTTTCCAAGTTGTGAATTTTCTGTTTTAAGTGTTCTGTATCATGTGATGTATCAATGTCCTCAGATTGGTCATTCCCAACCACACTGGCTTTAATGGAAGGCTGACTCTTAGAACTCACGTAAGTAGCTACCGATGTCGTGCCCAGAAAATCTTCAGTATTCTTTTTGCATGCTGGCAAGATGGCAAGGTCACTGGATGGGTAAATCTCAGAGTCTGAAAACCAAACACATTTACATCAGTATCTCCTCTGTCAAAATCCTTTACCTTCCTCATACCCACAGCCAAGCCAAAGCCAATGCAATAGCCTCCCAACAAGCCTCGCCAGGCCTCTAGTCTGTCCCTTTTACCCCTCAGTTGTCCTCTTTCTCAGAGCAACTGCTCTAAAAGTAAATTTAACCATGATAAATCCCACAAACACCTAAAACTCATCAGTATTCCCACTATCTACCAGAGACCTTCCATGACCTAGTTCTAGGCAACCTTCTCAGGAATAGCCCTGACACCACCTATGAAGGTTTCCTACTAAATTCACCGCGATTCCCTGCACACACCATGCTGTTTCGTGCCTTTCACATGCTGTGCCCTCTGCCTAGATACCCTTTGGCTCTGTATTCTACTTTTACCCAAAGAACTTCAATACTCAGACCTAATTTTCCTTCCTACCTCTACCCCACAAAACTGTACAAAAACCAATCTCCTCTGTGCTTCCATGGCTCCTCATGTATATTACTCAAGACAAATATACCACGTGCTGGGTGCTAATGTAGGAATTCCCACTGGCTAATTTATTTACACAGCAATTAGATACTTGGATTCCTTTCTCCTTCACCCTACTGCAAGTTCTTTCACAGCAAGGACATGGCCTTTCATCTTCACGTTCTCTGTGCTTGGTACAGCACCTAACCCAGAAAGGAAGTCAGTGACAGTCCGAGAAATACTGAGGTATTCAGTGAAGCAAAATTAAAGAGAAGTAATTCTAAATGTTCACAGGCAAGAATCTTCTGATTGCCGTGTCTACCGGTTCCCAGGGGATGCCATGACACCCTGTTAGTGAGCTGTTTCACTGAGGAAGAACCCCACCAGGTGGTATTTCCTTATAACTAACTAAATCCTTAGAGACAGATGCAGCCGAATTTGTCTGAGAGGTGGAGTGGTGCAACAGAAAGAACATACAGCTCTGAAGGCTGAGTCAAGTGACCCACCAGCCCAGACAATCCGTTTCCCCTGTACGTACAAGGAGGTAAGAGAGGCCTAATGCCGGTTGTAGTGAGGCTTCAAGCTTCAGGCCTGACTCCAGGGCTTCCGCTCTTAACCACTATACCACCCTGCCTGCCATGCAGGGACAGCCCAGCCCACTATAAAGACTTGTACAAACACTTAAGAGGCAGCAAACGTAATAAAAGATCCATCTCTGAAATACAACAGACCTGGTTTCAAAGTCTAGCTCTAACATTTACTAGCTGCATGACCACCAGTTACTTGTCCTCTATGAGCCTCAGTAGCTTTATCTGTAAAATGGAAAGAATATCATTCACTGTGAAAAGCTGTGTTTGGGTTTTTGGGTTTTTTTAGGATTACACAGAACATTACCTGTAACAAAGCTAGCATGATGTCTGGCACATAGTAGTGAAGGAACCCCATTATCACAAAACATCCTGTAATTGTTCAGAGGTATAAGGGATGCCATCACTGGAGGTAAGATGCAAAGCCTGCCCGGGGCAATGATGTGGGTGGGACCATGACCTAGGCGATCTCCCCGGAAGAGCTCCTGGTTCTGCAATCTGCTCTGGAAGACTTCAGGTACACTCTTGTCTCTCTACTCACAATGCGAATACCACAAAACAAACCTTTTTGTTTTAAAAAGCAGCTGCCAAATGACCTAAAGGAAGCATTCCCAATACAGCATTCTTCCTGTACACAGCTTGTTAGGATCACTAGTTGATGGGGCCTTCAGGGAGGAGATCGTGTCATCCACGTCTGTTTCTCAGTGTCTGGCTCAAGGCTGGGACAGAGAACACACTCTGTAAGTACTTCCAGCAGAAAGAGAGATCTCAACAAGGTTTTGTTCCAGTGAAATCAACCTCTAAGACAAGGAAATAGCTTTACCGTAACACGCTCTTGATAATGGAATTTGGCCTATACTTCTCAACAAGAAGGAACGATCATGTGTACAAATAAAGATTAGTTCTGCTAACTTCCCTTAAGTAACCACAGAGGCATTACTAGTATCCCCACTGTACAGGAAGAGAAAGCTGAGGGCTTAAGAACCTGCCTGAGGTCCAGGGTGAGTGAGCAGCAGAGCACTGCGTGGAGCCTGGCAGCTCCTCTCACCAGAACCCCCTACGGTCAAGATCTCCCACACCAGGGGTGCATGAGCAAAGACAGCTCTTCGCCCTCAACGTGAAGGCCAATAATGCCTGTGAAATCCTCCCTTCACTCACATCCCATGCATTGATCAAGGGATCCTAAAGAAAAAGCAGCAGTGAAGGTGTCACCCACAGCACCCAGCCTCAGCCAAGCAGCAGTTACAGGTGGAAGCTGGAGCACAGCAGCAGGTGCAAAGCTCTGGAGCACACTGGGGAGAATAAAGGACACCAGAATGAAGCAGAGTGCTGAGAGGGGAGGGCAGCTGTCAATCAGCCTAGAGGCTTTACTGATCACTGTGAACAAAAAAATTCAAAAGATGTCCCCATGACCATTTAGTTAATTAAGAAATCCTATAATTCTAGAACTTTCCGTAATTCAGATAAGGAGTACTTTACTGCCTGTTAGGGTAGCTTTCTCCTCAAAGCCTGGAACACTCAGAAGCATGTGACCATAGCCTCCTTCACTGCAGTGACCTCTGGCCTTGGGAAGTACACACCATGAGGATGGGGCCTACACTTAGTATTTCTTCAGAGACTGGCATTCCCATGGCCATCCCATGGGAAAACCAGAATTCCTGAGGATAATAATTATTTCTTACAGAGTGAACCACATCTAGATTAATAGCGATATTTTTTAGTGAAGGGGAAAAAAGAGCTAAGGTAAAATGAAGATATGTAAACATTTGTTCATTCTGGTTAAATAAGAACATGGTATTTGTTCTATTATCCTTTGTGCTCATCTGTATGCTCATGAAGCTTCATAATTTTAAAAAGGCAGGAATACAGCTCGCCTGTGGCCTCACTTCCATCTCTGCACAAATTTCCCACTGACAAACCCCACAAACCTGGTCTCAGCTGCAGGCGCCCCTTCCACCCACATCTCCCCGGCCAGCCCTGGTCACACCTCCACAACCACCGGCACCACAGTGAGGGCCGCAGACTGCTGGGATGGCTGTCTCTCCACACTGCGGGGTCCCCTGAGAGCAGGCACTGTGTCTTTTGATGCTGAACTGCCAGAACCCAGCCACTGCCTGGAAGGAAGTGTCTTAGCACTCAGACTGGAAAGCTCTAGCAGACCTCCCACCGCACCCTTGACTCTGCTACCTACTTAGCAACGGGTGACCCTGGATCAATTATTTTTAAAAACACCAGCCTCCCCACGTGTTAGATGGGAATGATAATGATGTCCTCAGAGGACTATTACCGGCTTGGTAATAGTTTTTACATAAAATATCCCAAATGGTGCCTGGCATGTAGTAGCTGTTCAATACTCAGAGGGGTTGAATTCTGACCCATCTGGTAGCTTGTTTGCTGATCATTGTCCACATCCTTGCCTCTCCCTACAGAGGGTGTGGTTTTAACGCCTTTATTCTCTTCTGTGCTGTCCTGGGAGGTTTCTCACACAAGAGGCTGAGGTACAGGCAATCGCAAAGAAAAAGAAAAATAAATAAAACCATAGACTTGAAACTGAGCCAAGCAAGTGAGAAGAACACAAAGATACAACAGGGAAAATAAAAACACTGGGGAGGCAAAATGCAATTTATAAGATAAAATTAATCTATCGAGCTGCCATAACAGGACATAAAAAGCATAAATACACTGCAGCTTGTCTGAAATGGTTTAAGTCCAGACTCTCAAAAAGCTGCTGAGAAAATGAATTCTATCAGCTTGTGCCCACTTTGCCAAGAAGAGAGAGGCCCCAGGGTCTTCTGGGCAGCTGTGGAAGAAGCACCTGGCTGAGCCACCCTAGTGTCTTAGCAAAAAAATAAAAACAATGCTAGTGTTAATGGCAAGACCTAGGCTAAGTGCCAGGGCCTCTGTTGGGCTGGGTCAGTTTTGCCATTAAATCTTTCCTCTCTGAAGCCCCCAGAACCATGTACTGATTTAATTATCTGCCACCTCCCCAAACCTCTAGTAGGCAAGGAGCTCTCAGAAGGTAGAGGCTACCTTCTGTTTATCTCCTTCCTGCACCTTACCTGGTGTGTGAGGCTGGGGACACAGCAGATGGTCAGGGAAGGGTCAGTAGATGCCTGGATGGACGGCTGAATGGATTAATAGGAGACAGGAAAGGAGGAAGGGAGGGAAAGCAAAAATACTACCAAAGACCAACTTGTCCTGAAACCTCAACTATGTTAAATGCAGAGAGAACCTAGAAGTAAATGGAAGACACGTCTGGCTATAGATCATCATAAAAGCTATATGAGAAGGTACACTAAGCTATATGGAATAGCAAAGAATACAGGCTTTGAAATTGGGTACATTTCAAAGTGCCCGATTCATAGTTCACATCTAGCTCAGAAAGTTGGTAATGCTGTGACTATAGCCAAGTCACTTTATCTCTGAAACTGCTGCCTCAACTGTAAGACAGGGGAAATTAGTAGACCTGCCTCAAAGGACTACTGTGAGGATTCAATTAGGTCATATGTTCAAAGCGTATTGAAGTGACTAGTGGGACCCAATAAATAACTGGTGGTCACTTTATTTATACCACAGGAAGTGCTCAAAATTTACCACAAAGCTATGGTAACCAGAACAGCAAGGTACTGGCATAAAAACAGACACACACACCAATGGAATGGAAGAGAGAACCCAGGAATAAATCCATGCATTTGCAATCCACTCATCTTCCACACAGGTGATAAGAAGACAGAATGCGGACAGGACAGTCTTCCCAGTAAATCGTGTGCAGGATGCTGGATACCCAAAGGCAGAAGAATGAATCTAGGCCCCTACCTCTCACCACAGACAAAAATCGAATCAAAATAGATTAAAGACTTAAATCTATGTCCTGATACTATGAAACTACTAGAAAAGAAGACTGGGGAAATGCTCTAGGAAATTGGTCTTGGCAATGATTCTTTTGTGTAAGCCCAGACAACCAGAGCAAAAATAGACAAGTGGAATTATATCAAGCTACAAAGCTTTTACACAGCAAAGGAAACAATCAACAAAGTGAAGAGACAACCCATGGTGTGGGAAAAAATATTTACAATCCATCTGACAAGTGATTAATAACCAGAATATATAAGGAGTTCAAACAACTCAATAACCACCCCCAGAAATATACATATGGATAACAAATGGGCAAAAGATCTGAACCACCATTTCTCAAAAGAAGACATATGTACCTGAGAAACAAGAACAGAAAAATAAAAGATATACAAATGGCCAACAGGTAGATGAAAAAGTTCTCCACATCACTAAACATCTGAGAAATTCAAATCAAAACCACCGCACGAACCCATGTCACTCCCGTTTAAATGGCTTGTATCAAAAGGAGAGGCAATAATTGGTGTTTGTGGAGAAAGGGGACCACTCACACATTGTGGTTGGAATGTAAATTAGTACAGCCACTATGGAAAACAGTATGGAGATTCCTCAAAAAACTAAAAATAGCCTCAGCGCCTGTGGCTCAGCGGGCTAAGGCGCCAGCTACATACACCTGAGCTGGCGGGTTCAAATCCAGCCCAGACCCGCCAAACAACAATGACGGCTGCAACCAAAAACTGGTCGGGTGCTGTGGCGGGCGCCTGTAGTCCCAGCTACTTGGGAGGCGGAAGCAGGAGAATCGCTTGAACCCGGGAATTGGAGGTTGCTGTGAGCTGTGATGCCACAGCACTCTATCCAGGGTGACAGCTTGAGGCTCTGTCTCCAAAAAAAACAAGTAAAAATAGAACTACCAGCCACTCCACTACTAGGTATATATCCAAAAGAAAGGAATCAATATTTCAAAGAAATATCTGCACCCTCTGGTTTACAGCAGCACTGTTCACGACATTCAAAATACGGAATCAACTTACATGTTCATCAGTGGATGACTGGATAAAGAAAATGTGGTGTATATACACAGGGGAATATTATTCAGCCATAAAAAAGACTGAAATCCTGTCATTTCCAGCAAAATGGTTGAAACTGGAAGTCATTATGTTAAGTGTAATAAGTCAGGCACAGAAAGGCAAATACTGTACAATCTCCCTGATGGGGCGCCAGAGAAGCAGGTCTCATAAAGACAGGCTGGGGGGGCGGGGTGTTACCAGAGACCAGGGAGTGGGGGGGAATAAAAGAACATAAATGTATTTATTACCACTGAACTGTACACTCAAAATTGTAAAGATGGCAAATGCTATATTTATATTTACTTAATTACAAAAAAAAAAAAAAAAAGCCACAGGAAATCTATGCCAGAGTCATCTCAGACCCTTGAGCCTCCCTGGAAATCCCTCCTCTGACATACTCTGCCCCGGTACTCTTACCCTTCATTGGCAAATCCCAGAGAACGTCAAGCTCCTCTCTGAACATTCTTCTCGCCCCTCACTGTGAGTGAACTTGGGCTGTTCCCCTGAAGACACTGCATCATGACTTCTGCCCCCTGTTTCTTGCATCATGGGCCTGGAAATGAGTGAGTGCCTTGGCTCCTCCCTGCTGCTTCCAGATCATTCTCTCTCTCCCATGAAAGCTCCCGACTATACCTGCTGCCAGACTATACCACTGACTACCCGCCTGCCTGCAGTGGTCCACGTCCCCTGATTCAATGAACCCCTTGAGACTTGTCGACACTTTGGCTTTTAGCTGCCCTTAGAGCTGTCTATTCTAGCTGTCACCAGGCTCCTCCATCCTCTCTCTGGAACACACGCCAGTCAGGCCCTGCCCACTCTATGGACATGGCTCCCTTCAAAGCCATCAATGACTTCCACTTTGCTAAATCCCAAGCCTGCTCAGTCCTTGTCTTCCCTATCACACTAGCAATGAATGCCACAGCTAGGCCCGCTCCTCCTCAGCTTCCAGAACGTCATCCGCTCTTGGTTCCCCCCACCCCCACTTCACGAGCTGCTCCTCCCGGTCCATCTTTAACCACCAGAGAGCGCCACTTCACGGCCACTCTTCCTGGTCTATTCTTTAACCACCAGAGAGCGCCACTTCACGGACTGCTCCTCCTGGTCCATCTTTAACCACCAGAGAGCGCCACTTCACGGACTGCTCCTCCCGGTCCATCCTTAACCACCAGAGAGCGCCACTTCACGGACTGCTCCTCCCGGTCCATCTTTAACCACCAGAGAGAGCCACTTCACGGCCACTCTTCCTGGTCTATTCTTTAACCACCAGAGAGCGCCACTTCACAGACTGCTCCTCCTGGTCCATCTTTAACCACCAGAGAGCGCCACTTCACGGCCACTCTTCCTGGTCCATCCTTTAACCACCAGAGAGAGCCACTTCACGGGCTGCTCCTCCCGGTCCATCTTTAACCACCAGAGAGAGCCACTTCACGGACTGCTCCTCCCTGTCCATCCTTAACCACCAGAGAGCGCCACTTCACGGCTACTCTTCCTGGTCCATCCTTTAACCACCAGAGAGCGCCACTTCACGGGCTGCTCCTCCCGGTCCATCCTTTAACCACCAGAGAGCGCCACTTCACGGGCTGCTCCTCCCGGTCCATCCTTAACCACCAGAGAGCGCCACTTCACGGACTGCTCCTCCCGGTCCATCTTTAACCACCAGAGAGAGCCACTTCACGGCTACTCTTCCTGGTCCATCCTTTAACCACCAGAGAGAGCCACTTCACGGGTTGCTCTTCCAGTCCATCTTGCCAGTTTAAATTCTTGGACCTGCACCCTATGGCTCCAAGTCCCATGGCTTTAAATATTAGCAATATGCTGCTGTTTAAGTTTAGTATCTCTAGCCGAGACCTCTCCCCTTGACTCCAGACTAATCTATCGCCCTGATGTTCTCCACAGGGATGGTCGATAGGCATGTCAAGCCCAAAACCAGACACCTAACATCTCCCAAAATCCTGCCTCTCCTGCAGTCTTTCCTAACTCAAAGGATGACAAATCCACCATTCCAACAGCTCACATCTAAAGTGACCCTTTAAAGCAGAGGTCAGACTACCTTTCTTAAAGAGCTGAATAATAAATATTCCAGGCTCTGCAGGTCGTGGGTGTCTCTGTCCCAGCTACTCAATTCTGCCTTCACAGCAGATGGAGACAACATGCAAGTGAGCAGATGTGGCTGCTTCCCCAGAACTTTGTGTCAAGCTGGATTTGACCCCTAGGCTGCAGTTTGTCAATCCTGGCTTTGAGGCTTAAGTCAGATCACATCTTTTTGTGCTGCCTGAAACCCTCCAACAGTTCCATTCCTACTGAGAGTAAGACAAAGTCCCAAGGGACTGGGCACGGTGGCATGTAATCTTAGCCCTCTGGGAGGGCCAAGGCAAGTGGATCACTTGAGCTCAGGAATTTAAGGCCAGTCTGAGCAAAAGTGAGACCCCGTCTCTAAAAATAACTAGGCTTTATGGCAGCCACATAGGCCCAGCTACTTGGGAGGTTGAGACAAAAGGATGGCTTGAACCCAAGAGTTTGAGGTTGCTGTTAGCTATGACACCGGGGCACTCAAGCCAGGGCAGAGAGTGAGACCTTGTCTCCAAAAAAACAACAACAAAAAAAAACAAACAAAAAAGACAAAAGTGTCAGAGTGGTCTATGAGAGCATGGCTGATCTACTACCTCTGTGATCTCATCTTTTCAACTCTCCTTTCCCACTCTACTCCAGCCACATAACTGGCCTACTTACTATTCATCCAAGTGCCCAGGTTCACAGCAACACCAAGGCCTCTGCCTTGCTCCTTTTCCCAAGATGACTTCCCACTCGTTTCACTCAACACCCAGTTCTACTCAGATGCCACTACAGAGGCTCCCTCTACCACTCATAAACGTCAGCAAACCCCAGCCCCTCCACAGGCCCCCAGCTGCATTCTCTTCCACAGCACTTACTTTCCCACATATTTCATATATATGCCCATCAGTTTATAACCACCACCACTACCCCCTGCCACTGACAAGAATGTAAGCTAGACACAGACTTTGTCTTTTTCACTATCTCCCCTCCGTGCCTAGAGTAGTGCTCAGCTTAAAGGAGAAGTTAATAAATGAAGTATTTTTTAATAAATAAGCAAAAGATTACCGTCAACCTTGTTATTATGTTGCTGCCACTTGCATACAACGGAAGTTCAAAATTGTGGTCAACATATGTACTTTTGTGGATTCATGAACTGAGAAAATGTAAAATGCTACATATGTGCTCACCAGCATTCCTCTAGGAGAGAGCCCTTAGCTTTCTGCAGATCCTCAAAGGGTTAGTGGTCTAAAATCTACAGCACCACTGTCCTGGAGTAGAGGACTCCCCCAGATGGGGTGTCTGGATCCTAACTACTGAAATACATTTTAATCCAAGGACTCTGCCCCCAGGAGAGCAGAGGTAGCAAATGCACTTTTAGAGGAAGAAAAAGTCAATAGGGTCTGGAACCAAAAACCCTGCAAAGAGGACTCTCACTTGCATGACCCTGATGCCACATGCCTGAAGCTTCCACAGAGGAAGCCAGGCAAAAAGCCCCAGATTTAAATCATCCCACAACTGGGGCTCCTGCAGGTAATCCCAAGGTAGAAGCAGCAATAACCCCACAAGACCTGTGAGCATTCCAAGTCCCTCGAGCCGGACTCCAGAATAAAATGAAAGCAACAGATTCATTTTCCTTATTGTGTTCCCTCAGTTGTGCATTTGTCGAGAGTTGAGATTAATCACTGCAATTCATGAAATTTATACTCAGACTTATTGCAATTCTAAACAACAAGGCTGACATTTCTAACAGTTCTATCAGGTCATTTGTCTAGCTCGAGGAGAAAACATTTTTCTTGGTGCTTACCGTTCAGTAATGTTTCGGGTGCTGGCCTCCCCTCCATCAGTGCTTCTGCCAGATTTAACTTTTGGTGAAGTTGCTTATTGTGATTTTTAAACTCCTTCAGCTCCCCCTGCAGCTTCAAGATCTGGCGCTGCAGCTGGGCCACCATGTCCTGGGTGGCAGGCAGGTGATATACATTCCCTAATGACCGGGATGGTTTTATAAGGACTGGCAGGCGGGACCTCTTAGTATCCTGAAAATACACGCAGACAACAATGAATACAGGCTGACACGCCACAATGGATACACAGGCAACATTCTCAGGCCAGCCTCATAAAAGGGGATTCAAATTGGCTGTCTGGACTTCTGGTTCCTGTAGCAGCATCCATGTTTATCCCGAGCCAGAGTCTATGTCCTGGCAGGTCCTGCCTCTGGTTGTCCAGGGCCACGCTTCTCCTCCTGGACACCCTCTGGCCCTGGCAATCCAG
This sequence comes from Arctocebus calabarensis, assembly GCA_963573935.1. NCBI lineage: Eukaryota > Metazoa > Chordata > Mammalia > Primates > Lorisidae > Arctocebus > Arctocebus calabarensis. The sequence goes on from CAUYON010192848.1 coordinate 49,748, forward strand.
ATGCTCCACATATGGCAGTTCCTTCTCCAATATAATCTTCTGGGGAAAATGTTTATTTCCTCATTTCTCAGCCATTCTTCAGTCTAAACCAATCTTCCTCCTGCCCTGCTGGTCTACCAGACCCACCCCTTCTTTCAGTGGCTAGTGGGTCACTAACCTGGTAGGTGTCCTCAGGCTCAGAGCTCCCAACCTGCCTGTCACCCAGACATCTTCATCTGTGGTGGCTCACACGCACTCTGAAGTCCTGAAAACTCCTCAGTTCCACCACCCTACTCTATCTCCACCTGAGAATCCATGCCACTTCAATAATCTCTCGCTTGGTTAATCACACAACCACCCACTTACTACACAATGCAGAACCCTGGGATCATTTTTAAACTTCCCTTTGTTCTCCTCACTCATTCTGCTCACTTACCAGGTCCCATTAATTCCAACTCCCCTGTTGTCTCTCAATTCTTCTGGGTCTTCTCATCCTCCACTGCCCCTACCACACGGCAAGACGCTGTTATTTTACACCTAGCCCCCGAAGGCTCCTGGGTGGTCTCCACACACGCACTGTCACCCTCTCTCACCCACTCTCCATGCTGCAGCAGAAAGGCAAACCTACTATTCCTCTTTTTTCTTTTCACCTACAACTATTTTAATTGCTTCTCAGTTCCCTTATGACAAAGGTCCAAGTCCACAGCACAGTCTACAAAGTCCTGTGTGACCAGCAGCCTCAGGTCCTACTTCAGCCTACTCTCCAGCCACACTGACCTCCTTTCAGTTCTCAAATACCACATTCCTTCTACCTCAGGACCTTGGCATATGCTGGCTCTTCTGCCTAGAACGCTCATTCTCCTCCTGCCCCCCATTTCCCATGCTAACTCCAAGTCATTCTTAGGACTCAGCTCAATTGTGGTTCCTCAGGAGCACAGGCCTTGATATCTAAGACCAGGTCAAGGTTCCCTGCCATACAGCACTGTCCCCTACAATACTCCTCAGAGAACATTAGTATCATTATAATTAAATGCCCATGCAAATTCTTGTTTACTATCTATCTTCAGCACCAGCCTATAAGCTCCAGGGTTCAGAGCTTTACATAGCTTGGTCAGATTCTCTCCACAGCTCTCTGCATAAGACCTTGTCCACAGTAAGCACTTGACAACTATCTGCAGAACAAACATGCAAACAATTAAGAGGCCAATGGGGCTATCTCTCAAGCGGGGAATTTTAAACATATCCAAAAGCTGAGGAGAGGGACTTGAATCTAGAATAAAGAACTACTATGACCCAATAATAAAAACCCAAATAATTCAATTTAAAAATGATCAAAAGATCTAACAGACATTTATTCAAAGGAGGTAGACATACTGTCAACAAGCATAGGAAAAGATGTTTAGCATCATCAGTCATCAGGGGAATGCAAATGTAATCATAATACAAAACCACTCTTCCATCCTTGGGAGGACAGCTATCATCGAAAGGACAATAATAAGTGTTGGAGAGAATATGGAGAAACTAGAACCATCAAACACTGCTGGTTGAAACGTAAAATGCATGCAGTCTGGCAGTTCCCAAAAAGAGTTAAATCTAGAGTTACCATATGACCTATCAATTCTACCACTAAGTATATACTCAAGAGGAATGAAAACATGTCTATACAAAAATTTCCACATGAATAGCAATATTGTTCCTAATAATCAAGAAATGAAAATCACTCAAATATACATTAACTAATGGATAAATAAAATGTAGCATACTCATACAATGGCAATATAGATGAATGAAGTATTGATATGACATGAACAAATCTTAAAAATGTTATACTAAGCAGAGGAAGCCAGTCACCAAAGACCACATATCATATGATTCCATTTATATGAAATATCTGTAATAGGCAAATCTAAAGAGATAAAAAGTAAGTTAGTGTTTGCCTGGAACTGGGGGTGGGTAGTTGGGGAAATGGGAAGTGACGGCTAATGAGCACAGGGTTTCTTTCTGCAATGACGGAAACGTTCTAAAATTGACTGTGGTAATGGTAGTACAACTCTGTGAATATACTTTAAAAAAACCATAGAATTACGCACTATAAATGGACAAATTGTATGATATGTGAATTAGGTCTCAATAAGGCTGTTACTAACATTTTTTTAAACAGTGGAGGAGAAAGAACCCAAGAACAGGAAATATTCGGGATCCAAGGAGTAAGGAAATCACAAGGTCTCTCAAGAAGGAAGGGTGACTAAAGGTCCCTTCTTGCATATTCTAAGGATATAAAATGCTGTCAAGAAGATTCTCCCATAGGCTCAGTGCCTGTGGCTCAACGGGCAAAGGCACCAGCCAAATACACCTGACCTGGCGGGTTCGAATCCAGCCTGGGCCTGCCAAACAACAAGGGTGGCTGCACCCAAAAAATGGCCGGGTGTTGTGGTGGGCACCTGTAGTCCCAGCGACTTGGGAGGCGGAGGCAAGAGACTCGCTTGAGCCTAGGAATTGGAGGTTGCTGTGAGCTGTGATGCCAAAGCACTCTATCCAGGGTGACAACTTGAGGCTTTGTCTCAAAAAAAAAAAGATTCTCCCATAATCCTAAAGTAAACTGCAATCCCACAGCTCACAGGATAATACAGGTTATCACACTTATCTTCCAAAGAACTGAGATGTCAAACAACTTGCCCAATGTCACAGAGCAAGGCAGTTCAGGAGTCAGTGCTCAGTTAAGAAAGGCAAGAAACTGTCCTGAAAAGCCAGGTTTGAGGACAAAACAGTTTGAGGTGGTCACGGGGACCACCAGAGAGGAGGTGGGTCCTTCATTAAAGAGGGCTAGAAAGTAACAGTGGTTTGCCTGGTCCTCACTTTCCAACGATCTCCACTCCTGGATCCAAATCTGTGTGTCGTATGGCAGCAGAAAGGAGATTTGGAAGTGCACAAATGCCAGAGGCAATTTCAAGCTAGAAGACTACTGTCAGTCAACCTAATGCCAGTCCTGAAATAACACTGCACAAAATGCTACCTTATGGACTCTGAGCACGGCCCCACCTACCACCTTATGAAAGACATCAAATTGGATCTGCTTACTTGGGAAGGGAAGGGCCAGAACGCACACAGTCCCACCACGTTCAAGGTACTGCAGTAGGCATTCCCACACGTTACCTCACTCAGCCTCAGGTTCAGGTCACACTGATCCCACTGGAGCCACTGAGGAAGGTCAAGTGACTTCCTATTCAAGGACTCAAAGCAAGTACTTTGCCAGGTTAGATGCAAACACATGTGTATCTGTCAAGTATCACTTCTTACCTCAATAACACACAGTTGAAAGGATATCTGGTCTCCTGTCTCACCCTCAGGCTGCAGTAACATTCCTTGTAACAGGACAACACAGTATCTTTTAAAAGAAGTAAGCCATAGGAATGCTGATGCTGACTCCTTGACTACCAAGGACCACAGAGCGTATCATTAAATTTCATCTACTTTGCACAGATTGGAGGCCAAGATGGTGATAAAAGGACTCCTTCTTCCCTGAGAAAGGTACGTGTAGGAGATCTCTGCCTGCCAAACCAGGCTTTAGTTTAGAACCCAGTGACTCTATCCATCAGCAGAGTCACTCACAACAGTTTTCTGAGCTTTTTAGAGCCTAATATTTTTTCATAAAATGAAGGTAATACCTACCAAACTCATACTATTAAGATGATTAAACAAGAATATATTACAAGGCCTAGCACAATCCCTGGCACATATAGCAGATGCTAAAAATAACAAAAAATAATAAATACAGTTTCCTTCCTTTTAAACACATAAAGGATCATTTTAGCTAAAAAAAATGTTTTTAATATATTTGGAGAGATTAAGTCTGTTCAATTCTCCAATTTTCCTGAATATAGAATGATCTCCAAAATAATAGAAAAACACAAATAAACAAAAAAACACCTAGCTTTCCTAATACATAGGTACACACTAAAGGAGCTGGGGCAGATGAGAACATTTCAATCCTAGCCAAAATGCACAAATTTGCATTTTGAGTACCATTAATATAGTGCCAGTGTCTTCTTTTTTTTAATCTCTGATGTCTTTAGAAAACCCTTTTCTAGAATTACAGTTTTGGTGCATAATTTAAAACAATCAGAAGCAATTTTGCTAATGATATATCTAACTCTCTTTGGTATGCACAAAAGCAGTAATTTAGTGGTCAGAAAATAAACTTAATTCTCCATTCTGATGCTATAAAGCAATGTGTATAGTTGATTTCTCAGATACAAAACACTCATCAGAAACAAGCGCGGCAACAGCCTTCGCGGCAGCTCTATCAGAAACATGACCCATTTCCTTCTCTGCTAGAACGTCCCCCTGCTGCGGGGACTCTTGACGCTAATCCCTGCCCCCAAGAGGGTTTCATTTAGGTCCCATCAAACATTGCCAAGAGAAGAGGGCTGTTAACAATCTGACATATTTAATGGTATTAGCAAAGAGCCCCAGATATAGTAGCTAGACCACAGGAAAATCAACATGCAGCCATTCACCCAACCAAACCAGACTCTACCATTTTAGGCTACCACAGCTGCAAGGTAGTTTGACCTACGAGAACACAGACAAACCTCTCAGAAAAGTACCTCTCTTAAGCAAAGTCTGCAAAAAATAAAACTTTGGTTCTCATCCCTACCCCAAAAGTCAGGTTCTTACTATTTTACTGTAACTGGCAAGAGCAAACGTCCATCAACAGATGAAAACTCTATAATCTTGGCAGAATGGACTCTGACACAGCCATTACAAGAAAACATTATGTTCCTCATAACATGAAAGAGAAAGCTACAGACAGACAGATAAACCAAATACCACCTGTGTTTTTTCCTAAAGAAAACCTATAAACATCATGACATGAATAAATGAGTTAGGGCTGGAAGGGGAGGAAAGACAGGGGAAGGTTCAGGAGGACAACAGCTCCAGGCAGAGGTCAGGGTAAGTGCAGTCCAAGGAATAGACACACCAGATTTTCTCTTCACAGAAATGGGAAAAGGTGATGGGATTGGAGGTAATCTTCAGTTTTTGTTTGGGATTTTTGTTTTGGTTTGGTTTTTTGAGACAGATTCTCACTCTAGCGCCGTGACTAGAGCGCCATGGCATTACAGCTTACAGCAACCTCAAGTTCTTGACAAGCGATAGTCTTGCCTTGCCTTGATTTTTCTACTTTTAGTAGAGACAGGGTCTCATTCTTTTCTTTTCTTTTTTTTTGGGGGGGGGGACAGAGTCTCACTTGGTCACCCTTGGTAGAGCTGTGGCATCATAGCTCACAGCAACCTCAAACTCTTGGGCTCAAGTATTCTTCTTGCCTCAGCCTCCTGAGTAGCTGGAACTACAGGCATGTGCCACAAGGCCTGGCTGTTTTTAGAGCTGGGCATCTCACTCTTGCTCAGGCTGGTCTCGAACTCCTGAGCTCAGGCAATCTACCCACATAGGCCTGCCAAAGTGCTAGAATAGGTATGAGCCACCACACCCAGCCTGGATTGGAGGTAATCTTTAAAAGGCTTTGTTTGCATAAAATAAAAATGTCATTAACGTCTGGAAAAACTTACTCTATCAGTCCCACTGAGGAGACATGGGGGAACAGCCGTTTGTCCAGGCATCCTGCACAAGGTCTGTGGCAGGCGCTCAGCACTGACTCTGGCCTTGGTGGATTTCTCTTCCCAAGCTTCTCTTGTTCTCTCATGCCTGAATCCAAGCAGGTTGTCCTCTACAGCCTCAGTCTGCACTGAGGCATCTTTCAGCTCCACCTTGAACACCTCGCCTGCCTTTACCAGCTGGGCCTCCCAAGGTGGCTTCAGTTCTTGTGGTTTGGAAAATGACTTGGCTTGGACAAACTGTCCGAGTTCACCTCTTAGCTGAACAGCTATCTGCTTCAATGTCTTCTCAGTTTTACCATCAAAGTGTTCTCCAGAAACTTCCTGCTCTGCCAAGCATATTTGTTCCAGAAGCAGCTCATGTAGCACTTTCAGAAGGTCTGGCCTGTTTTTCCAAAAGGAAAAAAGCAAGAGAATCAAGCTTTCTGCCACATCCTTGTCCCCTTGCTCAGATTCCATCTATACTACACAGTGTGTACCTGAAACATGCCAGGAACCACACCACGTATTGTATCCTGCGGAACCTCATGACAACCAAACAAGTCAGGTTACTACCATGTTTATGCACAGACACAAGGACAAGAGACACACGGCAAGCAAGTGGACTGTGTGGACCTGTGAATGTAGGCTGGGCCTAGATAGGAACAAGCAGAACCAAAAGGTGTCCATGAAGATCTCAGGGTCCCCCAGCCCACCTCATGACACCAGCCCCATTCCTATATCCAGGGGCAAGCATGGCTTCAGGTGCAATCTGGCCACCGGAAATGACACGCACCCAGGTGAGCTCACTGTCCTTCCCCAGTGAGCCCTCTGAGGGCAGAGATAAGGCTAGCCTGGGACAGAGTAAATTCAATTTAGATTAAATAGCTATAACAAGCACTGAAATGGGATTAAAAAAAAAAGCATTCACAAAATTTAAATGTAAGGTACATTTTTCACTTCTAATGTAGGATCATCTAGGTTACATAAACTATCTTAAACTACAGTAAACCCAGACTTTAAAAATATGTCTGCCATTTCAAGCTTCAAGGGATATTAAACTAAATCCTCCTTTCCTCTCCCTCTTTAATCTAGATAAAAAATAATGACAATTGTTATTCAGCTAGCCAAAAGAGGACCATTACTCACCACCAAACAACACACAATAAAACCCAGGAAAAGACTTTACAAATGGACAGTAAAAGGTAGTGAAAGAGGCCATTATAATGTACTAAAGTAGTGGTGATATTAAATAAAACATTTTGAGTGTTACTTTGCTGGAAATCTGAATAGCGGATTCTGTAAGCTATCACTGTTAATAAGACCTTTTCAAAAGTTCAGTCCAGAGGTCTATTCAGAGGCCCAAACATTGTTTATATTCCCTTCCTGAGTATCTTTGCCAAGTAGAAGATATAAGGGGGAAAGGAACTGACATTTACTAAACACGTATTATGTGCCAAATCCTTACCTGCACCAAATCATCACAATAAGACTATGAGACGAGGCTATTATTAATCCCCATCGTTAACAGATGAGGAAATAGGCTCAGAATCCCCCAGCAAAGTGGCAAAGATTAGAACCCAGACCTTTCTGACCCCCAACCACCAAGTGGGGCTGAAAAAGGCCTGTCTGCCAGAAGGAAGCATAACCCCTCCCCCCAACCCCATTTACCACACTCCCCCCAAAGCCCACAGTACAGGTAGTGCCTGGGTTAGGAATGACAAGGAAAGTTTTGTAGGTGTGTTTTCAAGTTGAATTTGCATGTAAGTTGGAACAGGTCCATTTACCTATTACCTCTAATAGCCTCTGTTCCTAGGTGAGAGTTGTATGTAAGTTGGATGTTTGGTACTTGGAGACTACACCTTCCTCCATGACCCTCAGAAAGAAGAGGCATTTTTTAACTCTGATATAAAGTTTAGGACCCTAATGTTGAGAAAATCCTCTATTTCTCATGCACGGACGATGGCCACCTAACTATCTATGATAATAAACCAGAATGGCTACTGACCCTAGAAAAATGTTATATGTCAGACTGGGAAAGGTTAGCCTTGCTGAGCTCGCAAAAAAACCGAATGCTTCAATCCTTTTTTAGCTGAAGAAATGTCCACGAGGCTTAGCTTATCAATGATACCTAGTAAAAGAAATTCAAAGGCCCCTGGCTCTTGCCAAGAGTCATGGGCAATAGTTACTAGCTCCATTTCTGTCTATACCAGAAGAGAGAACTGAAAACCTGTGTTGAATATGTATCACAGGCTGGCCATTTTTTGTATGCCTTTTTTTCTTACTCTGCATAGCAACCCTAAGGAGTGGCCAGAGAAACTGAGGCCCTGAGAGATGCTGGCTGCAAAGCCCAACTGCCTGCTATGGATGAACTAGAAAGAATAAGAAAGAAGGGGAAATTGCTCTTAAAGGATTAATTGAAAAAATAAAAATGTTCTGTTTCTCCTATTTTGTTTGAAGAAAAACAACTTGTAGTATTTTCTCACTTAGGAATGACTCCCAGCAGATATGATGAGAAGAGAATTTTAATTTAAGCTCCTCATAAAACAGCAGAGTCACAACTACAATGGTATTTTTAAGCTACTGTAGAAGTGAAAGAGATTTCAGTAGGGCTGATTTCTCTCACTGACAGCAAGGCAGCCCTTTCTGGGGCTCCCAGGAATAATTTTCGAGGACAGCTTGCTTTCTCCTCTCTATAATGGGCTTGCATGAGGCATTGCTAAAGTCCCCTCGCAGCCACTCACAGGCAGCATAATTACCCAACTGCACGACTGGCAAGATTCCTTCCAGGCCATTTCAGGAGCTCTCTCAGGTAAACTGCACAGCACCATCATCTAAATCCATTTAGTAAAATGAGTTTGTTCTCCCCTTAAACCAGAGACACAAAGCAATGTCTGGGCCCCATGTCTACCTGGATTCCAGTAGCAATGTGGCCTTCTCATTGATGAAAGGGGCAAGCAGGTTCATGAGCACAGCACCTTCTTCCAGGTTTTGGTCTCCAGGGCGACCAGGTTTGTGGGCCCCATCATAGTCTAAAATGCTTGAATCTGTGCACTCTAAATATCCATTTTTGCAGCACCCTTTGAAACGATCCTCCAAAATCTGCAAATAAAGGTATCTGTTCAAATGGTGGGACATGGAGGAAGGGAAGGAGGTATATGCAGGAAAGAGAAAAGATAGAGACACAGGATGAGAGGAATACGGGCACACACGTCCACACATACACAATTTAATGCAGGGACATTCTAAAAAGAGCACAGAGATGTTTAATGTCACTCCTCCTCACCCTCAGTTTCCTCATTTATAAAATGGGGATAGTAGTCTTACCTCCCAAGGTGGTCAGATAGTGAAAGGAGATGACTGGCTTGAGTTAAGCATCTTAACTCACTACAGGTCTACACCAGATTTGTGTTCTCTCTCCTTACAAAGCCTACTCCTTGTAAGTTCTTCCTAAGAAGGGTACAGAACCCATGTTATTAACTATCAATGACATGGATATTTAGTATATTCTTGCAGTGTATCCTCCTTGTGACACATCAGAAGGCTAACTTAGACTTTACAGATACATACTAATCAACACGGCCTTGATTTGTCTCATTAGGAAGGTGAAGAGTTCCTAATTCCCATGGAGATGTTATTTATGGATCCACCTTTGTGGGCCACTGAGGGTCCCACAGGAGTGGTACCAAAGATGCATCCAGTTAAAGCCTACACCAGGCATGCCTTGAGGTGCTGTAATTAGCATTATTTCTCCCCAACTAAAGTTGTAAATTTCTTCTACCAGTCTATAAATAACTCCTCTTGACTTCATTACTGCTGGTGATACACACACTAGCCATCATCCCTATCTCTCTACAGTGGTAAAATGATGAAGATTTTTTTAATGGAAGACCCACACAGATGAGTTATTATTTATAGGGTCTTGTTTGCCACCAATCTAGTTATTAAATCCATCAAACACGCAACCTCCAAAGAAAGAAAATCCTAGAATACAATAATAAAACAGTAATTATCATTTACTGAGCATTTATTACATGACTTTAAATAACACAACAATCTTAAAAGGAAGTATTATTATCGTGATTGATGAGGAAACATAGGCTTAAAGTAATGGTGAACCAAGGTCACAGAAACAGTGGTGGCGAACCCGAGACTCAAAAGGAGATCTCTCTAATAGCAAAGTTCCACTTTTAAATACTTTGCTCTCCAAAACTGCCTACAGTTTATTATTTCCCATTCACAACTCCACGACCTTGAATACCTGAAAGGCCCAACCTGCCCAATCTGAAGCGTCCTGTCTCCCCATCACACCCCAGGCTTTCGGGTTTTCTCAGCCTTGGAGAAGGCCTACTACAAATGCTCAGCATACAGGTGACTAGAAAAGCCTTGTCTGTGGATGGGGTCAAATGACAGCAATACCGAGAAGACAGAAAGCTGGGCTCCAGACCGGGAGGTCAAGCGCGGTTCCATCAGCAGCTCTTTACACAGCAGTCTAATGAGCTGGGACTTCATAGCAGTTAGACAGGGTTCTTAACCCCAACTCTGTCAGAAACTTATACTGTACCCTGGAAAAAATCCCCTTCTTTCACGGGCCTGTTTCTAATGCATAAAATAAAGGGGGTTGGATTCATTCTGTAAATATCTATCCAGGTCCAACATCCAATGCCTGCTACTCTCCCACAATCACCCTGTTTTTATTTGCAACTATACCTCTGTTTTCATGTCTCATGATTTGCTCCATCACCCAGTTTGTAACTTCTGAGAGTGGAAAGATCTAGTCTCTTTGTTCTCCACTGGCACACAGCAGGCACTCAATGAACAGAAAACTCACTGAACTCATTCCAGACAGGAAGACTGGCCTGGGCACAGAGTGGGGCGGATGAAATAAGGAATTAACTGCCATGTTCCTACCTCATTATTCTGCTCCAAATGCTGGTCACTCAGGAAATCATTCTCGTCATCCTTTCCAATTTTGATAGCGTTCTCGTCTTCCTTGCTAGCCAGAAGCTACATGGAGCATGGAATGATGTGAAAACGCAACCCAAAAAAGTGTGTAGCATGAATATGTATGAATAAGTCAGTGATGTCTTTTTTTAAAATGCAAAACAACAAACAAGAACAAGGCAGAAACAAATGCCAAAGCCATGAAATAAAAATTAGCCAAAGTTAGAGTTGCTAGTTCTGGCAAATCACACACAGCAGCCTAGATCAAGCACAATTTAAGGACAAATTCCCAAGAAATAACTAAAGGCATTTCCCCTTGCCCTTGCACGGCCTTTCCTAAGCTGCTGTAAATTAAATATGCTGTCTGTTGTACCACCGCCATCCTGCCTTTGCTAAATTCACTTTCAGATTATATAAAAGTAACAAGATTCTGGAAAATAGCTATTGATGGAATTGAAAATATCAAATAGCGAAAAAGCAATAAATGAAATTTATGGTGTGCTCCACTTATGCGACACTTCTCCTATTTAGCACAAGGCATAAACCTCTTGTTGGGCTGTCACACATCTGAGATGGACAGTCCCCACAATACTGTCATTTTGCTGACAAAAAGTCCTCATCTCTAATGAGAAGAGTTATCACGCTTACCTAGCGATAACTTTACACTTTGGGAAATGAAGGACAGTTATTTATAAAAACTGCATAAATCCCTAATGCCTGAAAGCGTAAATCCCAAAGGTCCTGCATTTTACAGAAGGACAATGCAAAGTTCTCAAGACAGCCATCAGTTCTCAAGTCTCTGCAAGAGCAAAATTTCTAGTCATGGGATACCTGGATTAACCAAATAGACAATAAGAGGAAAGGTGGCAGATCCCAGGAAGGAATCACTTAAAGGTGTCTCAAAATTGTACCAACTCTCATCTCACCAGGTAGCAGTGAGCTCTGCCCTGCAGTGTTAAAATCCAAGCACTGGGTCACTTGTCAGGCATGTTGTGTGTATGTCTCACTTTATCACCCTCAGTACAGTGCCACAGCATCACAGCTCACAGCAACCTCCAACTCCTGGGCTTACACAATTCTCCTTAGCCTCAGCCTCCTGAGTAGCTGGGACTGTAGGCCCCGCCACAACACCCAGCCATTTTTTGTTGCAGTTTGGCCTGGGCGGGGTTCGAACCCACCACTCTTCATATATGGGGCCGGAGCCCTAATCGCTGAGCCACAGGCGCTGCCCTGTGCCTTCGTATTCTTTAAAACTACCCTATACAGTGAGATCACTCACTCAGGATTACCCCTATAATTTGGCTCCAAGGAGGAGAGTGGCTATCCATTAAAGATGGTAGCGCAACTAAAAAGAGAACTCAGGTCACCTGGCTGAATCTAAACCCACGGCCGCTCTCCTACAATGCAGAGCTCAAAGCAAGCTGCACTTTGATGCCTCCATCAACTCTGTGCCCATCTCGTGTTTCAGGACCGTAACCTGTTGCCAGATTGGCAGATATGTGGAAAGCCTTTGCCTTAGGCCTTGGATGGGAAGGACTGCTTTTCATCCCCACCTAGATATTAATCACTTCACAAACTGCCAGCCTGTTGCCAGCTGCATTCCTTGACGGCCCATGTTTTAATAAGGCATGAGCTCTCCTGGCAGGCCCAAATACAATGTGCGGATTCACCAGACAGGATTACAGAAGGGGCTTTTCTTTGCTGCGCTCGGGCTGGGGGTTTGTGTGCATTTCTGCTTCGACAAGGCATCTCCAAGGAGGTTTTCACTTTCTAAGAAGGATGCTACCCACTGAGCTATTCAGAGTGAGTAAATGAGAAAATGGGTTAATAAAATACATGCTAGAGAAAAAGAAAATAAGATTAGGGGCTGATGTTTGGGCTGAGTGCTTTGCTGAGCCCCGGGAAAAATAGAACAAGATGATTATTTATTTTTTTTCAGCCCCAAGGACGTCATGCCCAGAACATCACCACTAATCCAATTTTCCTGTTCTAACAAGTATTTTATCAACACCTTTTTAAAAGTTCAATTCTTAGACTGATGAGCTACTAGTTCCACTTTATAAATATATTTTCAATTTCTTTGGCAGAACCTGACTATGCAATGCTTATTTGTCCGGACAAAGAAGAGGTATAGGGCAGGGGGCAGTGTTCAGTGCCATGTTTCTCCCCACAAATAGCCACTATTTGGGGGTTTCTTACTTTTAATGACCCAGGAACCTGTGCGTTCTTTCTTAAGCAGATACAGTGGGACTTGATTAAGAGTCACTCGGGTAGTGTGGGTGTACAAGACAACAGCAAACATTGAATGCCTGGCCCTTTCCCAGGCTGATTAGAGTTGACCTTGTTTGATGAGCAGACAATAATAATTTTTCTCCTTAACCAAAGGAGGGGGAAGGGAAGACACAGTGAAGCTAAGAACTGAGAGTTTCGTCAGTTAAGATTCTTTCCCAAACTTCCAAGCTGAAAAGGTTTTTGAAGAGTTTCAAGTCTGTTTTTGCAAGACATTTAAAAAAGAAGAAGAAAGGTTAAATATAAAAATTGAAGTTTGGCAGGCAGTATTCCCTGAACTCAATGCATTGCTTGTGGTATTTTGAAAAAAAAAAGGAAAGAATTTTGCTTTGAAAATGTCATACTCCAAAGAAGTTTTTGGAAGTTATTTCTAGGGGAGTTGACTCCTATTTAGTTGAATGGATGATTTGACTGTTCCTTTAAAGATATTTCAAACTATTCCAAACAGCCTCTCTTTTTTTGAACAAAAGAAGACCTACCCCACACACCAGTCCCAGTAAAACAGGATAGGAGAGAAGGCATCTCCATTTCCGTAGAGAAATAATTACAAAAATGTTAAGATGTTAAGGCTTTTGCCCGATGTCTTTCTCCAAAGACATGGAAACATGGTGCCACTCAGCAGTGCCCAGAAAACTCCCCAGATGTTAGGCAATTGGGTGACTGTCAAAGGCGAGGAACTTCAGGGAAGAGCTGCCACTGTGCCATCAATGCGACTGTTCTAGAAAAAGAACTCTGCCTCTCTTTATCCTTCCACCTCAAATAGCTTGACGTCCTCCTTCCCTTCAGGAGGTGCTCAGAGAAGAGTGGATGTGCTGTCATGTATCCGACTTGTTTCCCTTCACGTCAGGGGACAGGCATTGGCATCAAGGCCTTAGTGCTTTGGCAGTTCTAATAAGGAACCTGCCAGAAATGGATGGCACCAGCAGTGGTGAGGCACTCAGGAGGGAGGGAGCAGCCTTTTGATAGGGGAAAAAACATCTGCATATGAAGAGAGATGATGTGGCAGAATATGATGGTGACAGACAGAAAATGCATTACCACTCTTTAGCCATGCTGTGTTTATACGAAGTGGTGGCCGTTACCTGCTCTCTGCCACCTGGATCATGGCACTGAGCATGCCCGTGCTGAAAAAGACTTGGGGAATGATCTAGTCCAACTCCCTTACTCTACTGTAGGAGAAACTAATTGACAGAGGCCACGGTCCCACAGCTAGCCAGGGATACAAAGTATTGCTGTGCTGCCCAGGGCCCTGTGACACAGGGGAGCACCAGGACAGGTGACAACGGGATCCTCCCTTCCCTCTGCCTTTCCAGGGTGTCAGTCCTTGGCACAGTGCCCGACAGGTAAGAGGTGTTCACTGTTAGTGGAAACAAGTAAGCCGATTATCTGCATAACCACATCTCTGAAGCGCAAAGACCTAGGCAAACTCATGAAATGCTTGGGTTGTTGCAAGATCACTAACCAGTGAATCCCATTTTCCCATTGACTTCTACTGCAAGGTTGGAATTACTGTCTCCTGGTGGGGCAGGAGAACCTCTCTAATTAGATTAGTTCAGTCTGTTGGAGCATACATGAAGGTCATGGTTTCGAACCGCTCTTGACAAGTCCCATGTTCCATGTTCCACCAATAGAGATCACAGTCAGCCACTTGACATATTTGTGATGGTCGTGAAGCTCAGACAAAACAGCTGAAGGGGCAGGTAAAGGTAGAGTCATCATAACTGCTGGACAAGCAGAGCCACTCCTTATGGTCAGATTACTGTGGGAAGGTCTGTGGAATATCTGACGTGTTCAGTGGCCAGGTGTGGCAATGCCAGCAATTTGAGAACTCAGCAGCATTTGACTCTTCCTAAGTGGAAATGTCTCCTTAACCTTCCCCCCCCCCTTCTGCTGATACTAGGGTCAAGGATCCTTCAACTCTGAACTTCTTCCTTTGGGCTAATTGCTGGCAGTGTCTAATAGAATTGGGTCGCATTTCCATGCTTTACCAGGAGGTGTCTCTATTTAACACAGCATAGACTTGAACTTGTACCTGAACCTTGCCCCTGAGGTTCAATAAAACTAATAGGTATTCAATTTTAACAATCCTGTAAGATTATGCTTTTGTAAAGCAAAGGCTCCTGTAGTTCTCATTCTCCTATCTTCTCCCGGCCAATTCTTTAATGATCCCTAACAGCAACCACTACATGCATCAGTGCCCTCGGGGTTCCTGAGAACACAAAGTGAGCTACAGTACCAACTTGCAAAGCCTGCCATCTTGGAGGCTAAATGAAATGCGTTCTCATACTGGATTGGATTGGATTGGATTGGATTGTCCAGCCCGAAAGAATTATTGGAAAAATAATGAATGTACTGAATGCCTGCAAATGTGCCAAAAACAGTTTGCCGCCTCTAATAATCCCAGCAATTCCATGAGACAGGAGTTCTTCTTCCACCTTTCAGCCAAGGAAATTGACATATGTATGGATTGAGTAACTTGTCCCAGTTGTTCTCAGCCAACATGTGGCTGAGTGAGGCACAGACTCAGGCCACACCTGGGTGGCAGGTGGTGTGGGTCTTAAGTTCATTCTTTCCTTCCTTGAAAGAGCAAGAACTAGCCTGCTCCCAGCAGAACAATCTCCCCACTCACACGCTCATGTGCACCCCACCCCACCTCCAGTGTGAGACCAGAAGGGAAGCCGTCCATCCTTTGAGTGCTGACCAGGGGTCTGTTTCTGCTTTGAGACCGGGGACTGATGGCAGCTTATTAAAAAGAATATCCCTGGCTTTGGGCCCTCTCCTGCCTCCAGCAAATTCTCCTCTAATAGGAACCTGTTCCTGACACCTACTCTCATCACACGGGAAGCTTCCTCTCTGAAAACAACATGAAAGGGAAGCCTTTTCCTTGGTTCCTAAAGTAAGATTTCTCTCCGCGGCCTGCAGCTTCTTTTGGAGAGGCCTCTGGGTAAATTGGGGTTTAGCTTCACTTGGCAATTAACTTCCATTTCCTCTTGCTGCAGAAATGTTTGTCCCATCAAACAACCAACCAACAAAAACGCCC
Organism: Arctocebus calabarensis; assembly: GCA_963573935.1. NCBI lineage: Eukaryota > Metazoa > Chordata > Mammalia > Primates > Lorisidae > Arctocebus > Arctocebus calabarensis. The sequence goes on from CAUYON010192848.1 coordinate 65,591, forward strand.
AAGATGTAAAGGGGAGATATGGACACACCCAAAAGGGAAATACAGATAACTGATGCTCAGGAATTGAGCCAATCTCTGTCCACAACTCCCCTAAAGTCGTCACGCGTACCCAGCTGGAACCGGAGGGTCTGGAGTCCGCTCCCCAACCATCTTTAATGCTCGGCATAATTACATATCAGAAGCCAGGATGAGATGTTCCCAAAACCAATAATTAAAAGTAGACTTCATTTCATATCTTCCTTTTGTGTGGAGAGAAACATTTTCAAAAGTATTTGAGAATATCCCAGGGCATTTTAAAACTCTTTAGAAAACCTAAGCCCTCCATAATAGCTTTTTTCACCTCCTACTGGAAACATCCCCAACCGTCTTACTTTCCAATGTGCAAAGATTAGAAAACCACTAGAAAATGGAAAATTCTGAAGTGAGGAGAGATTACAGTTATTCCTAATGTGGGCCTATGCAGGCTTACCATGCTTTTGTGAATCTTTTATTTCTTTACAGTGGAAATGTTTGAGCAGTTGTAGTTCAGGCAGAAAAGCAAAGGCATCCCTCCAGCTCAAGTAGAAATTCCTCCAGGGTCTGCATAAACCATAGTAGAAAGCAGCTTTTATGTATCTAGAATAATTACACTTGATTTGAAGAAGTTTGTTTTTTGTTCAGCTAACTTTAGCATTGGCTTTAATCGGGACCAGATGCATTGTCGCATCCTGGTCGGCCCAGCACCTTCCGTTCATATAGAAATGTGTGTGTACGTCCATGCATCATGTGCATATATACATACTATACATGCAAGATTGGACAATTAAGTTGGTGAACTCATCCTAGAAAAAGTGCTACATACCTCATGGCTGACTATCATGCTGGTCACCTTTGAAGCTCTCCCCTTTGGGAAGCTGTGCCCCAACGCCCGTGCCCAGTCCACACTTCAAAGCGATTTTGGCACTCTTTTTCTGGAATGGTCATCAGAGCTGCATTGTACAAGGTCTGACAGTTAAGTTCACAAACTCGGGCGGCGCCTGTGGTTCATCGAGTAGGGTGCCGGCCCCATATACCAAAGGTAGAGGGTTCAAATCTGGCCTCAGCCGAACTGCCAAAAAAAAAAAAAAAGATTTAAGTTCACAAACTCATCCTAGAAAAAGTGCTTTAAAGGGTAGACTAGGCTCTGGCCATTGGTGCATACCTCCTCAAGGGGACTGCTTCAAAGGTGACACTCATGATATTTAGCAGTAAAATAGGTAGCACTTTTTCTAGGATGAGTTCATGAACTTAATTGTCTGACCTCTTACGCATAATCACATCTGCATAACCGCAGCCCAGGACATCTGCCACCTGTACTCCTGTCAACTGAGACATCACCACTCATGCTCACATTCTGACCCTCAACCCCCAAAACAGAATGGCCCAAGCCCCTGGCTCACTTTGAGTGACATGCCCACATTTGTGACCCCTCTGGTTCCTTTAAATCCAAGAAATGGAAGAGTGACCTAAAAGAAATGAGGGCTGAGTCTTTAAAGGATTACTCTCTCTGAGAAAAAGTTCAGTCCCTGGGAGAAAAGAGCTTTGGGTCTTTGGAGAAAGTATGAGAAACATTTTGATCTTTTGGTATAAACCACTCTACTTTTCAAAACCTGCTGTCCTTTTTTTTTCAGAGCGCTAGCTGAGCATGTGTATAAATAAGAGAGAAGAAATAAAATCCCACGGTAGGGACATTTTGAAATAAATACCCACAGACTCATTTCAAATCAAATCCTAATCATGTAAGTTGGGTTCTCGAAGCAGTTTGTCCTTCTTCCCGGGGCTGGCAGGAGGGCCTGACTCAAGTGATTTATTCCCAGGAACATGAGAATGTGCAGCCATTCTTCCTGTCTGAACAGACTCAGGAGTGGCCTTAAACTCAGAGCAACATGAAAGCCCAAGACCCAGGATCCAAGCAAAGGAACCAGCTTTGGCTCTGGGTTCAGAATCCCCACAGCCAGCAGGCAGAGGGCAGACCTGTCTCTGACCCTCCTGGGTTTCCAGACCCCCACCTTCCTGACACATTGCAGGAGACGTTGGCTTTGTGGCTGAAAACACTGTCAGGGCCTCGCAGATGGAGAAGAGAGCTTTCCAGATGTTGCACACAATAAAGGGAGCTTTTATTTTATTATTTCTTTTTTTAATGAGGAGTGGGGGAGTTGTAGCAAGGGCAGAATGTGAGCTTTCAGAGCCTCCGTGGGCCGCGTACTTGCATGTGTGTGTCAGGCAGAGGTGTGGCAGCACAGTGGAGGGGCAGATGCGGCCCTGTCACATCTGAAACAGCCAGGCTGCTCCTGTTACCACAGAAGGCCCCTTGCTCATTCCAGCACGACTGGGAAACTGCAGGAACGGGCTCTTCCCCTCTGTGTTTTCATCTTTGTGTAGACAAGCATTCCAAATGGGATTAAATGAAAAGGAGAAATGAAACACACATTGCCAGTGTTAGTTATAGTTAGCGCACACACGTAGACCCACTGGAGTTTTCCTTCTCTCTTTCTCTCTCTCTCTCTCTCTCTCCACTTCCTTCTCTCTCTTTAAACATGGAGAGGCAAGCTACAAGCATAATGATCCTGAAAGAGCTGCTGCCTCCGAGAACCCAGACTTTTGCAAAAAACAAAAATAAAAAAATAAAGGCTGTGGTGCTTTTCCTCCTGGTGTGGAGGATCGTGTGAAACTGACTTTCCTCTTTGGTGGAAGAAGCCAGGATGAAAGTTTCCCCTGTCCTCCAACAGCCTCTTTAGGGGACAGATCTTTTTAACAAGCCATTTCCTGGTGCATAAATAGTCGGTCCCCTTCCCCCTTTAACAGTGCCAGGCACCACATCAGACATCAAAGCTCTAATGAAACCCACTCTTTAATTGTGTCTTTTTTTGCTTCGTTACTTTCTCTTCCCCTTTGATGAGGACTGCACCTCTGTGATCGCCCCCAAATTGATCACTTTATTTTCCAGAGGATCTGAAAACTGTTCACTGGATTGTTGTTATTGCTTTATCCCCTCCCTTTTCTCTTCCTTAGGTTGGGGACACTACCCTTCTCTGTCCAACCCCCGTCCTCCCTGGAGTCAGCCAACAGTTAAAGGGATATTCACACCTTTTCCCCTCCTGGCCCTTCTATTCTTATGAAGTTTCCATTGATTATTGTCCTGAAATTCCTTCGTCCAGTCATAGATAAAAGGATAATGACTTCAAAGGGAAGAGTTAAGAGTTTAACCCCAAGCTAAGAGAGTGGACAACTAGGTAATTGAGGGTAATAACCCATCACAGACTTGCTTTCAAAGGATCGCCAAGCTGAACTCTCAGGTGGCTTTAATTTTATTAACATTTGTAGCCGCTGACTTGAGAAGACGGTCTGGAGTCATTACGAGCTTCAAAGCTCCAGGTAACACTCGCCCAGGCCGAGAACCTGACATCAATTTGGACCCGCGCGCTCCCCTCTATGCGGATGGCAGCGATTGCTGCTAACCCCAAACTTCTCTGCCAAACCACAGACCCCAGAAACTCTGGGGAGGCAAGATCAAAGGTCCGGCTCAGCCCCACCTCTTCACGCTGGCAATCAGGAATTCAAATCCAAGGAGGCCATTGAAAAACTGGGAGGTTTCGGGAAGGGAAGGGAAGCCTGCCTTTTTTTGGTGTCAGGGGGCCTAGGTCTGCACACAGCTCCCAGGGCGGTCTTTGTAGGTGAGGCTGGGACTCCCCAGGGTCCAGGGAGCCCAAATCTAACCTGGCTAACCTGAGAGACAGATGGTGGGTCAGGGGAGGGCGTGAACCAGCAGGGGCCCCCCTTCTCCAGGGGAGAAGCTCAGCTTCGCCCAGCCCTCCCTGCATTCTCTGGGATGCTCAGCAGAAAGAAGCAGGCCTGGTGACTGTTTTTGACTGAAAACATTGTGTTTCAAAACATGCAGTGACTGGCCTGGAAATCACTAGCAAACTGGTAGTAGCAGAACCCAGAGTGAAGGCAGAGCTGTGACTCCCACTGCTAACCATGGGTGAGAAGGCAGGACCTGGGGAAGCAGGGAGAAGGGCGGCAGCAAACTAGGAAATTGCTCCGGAGCGTCCCTAGGAGCACCTTGCCAAGGCCACCCAGTCTCCTGCTGCTCAGCACATCTGTGCGGCGCCCTTCGGTGAACCCTAGAGCCAGAGAGAGCCTCTGCTTGGTCACTGTGGCCCCTTGAGACCCATCCCCTGATTTATTGCACTGATGGCCCAGCTCGGTCTCCTTTCTCCTTTCTCTGGGGTTGGAGGAGAGCTTGATAGCCTTCCAGGTCACTGGAATTGGGAGGCTTTCCTAGTGCGTGGCTTCAGGCTGTCCTTTTGGCGGTTAGAAGTTTAACAAAAGGCCTTTGAAATGGATCAACACTTGAACAGCTGCCAGGGCAGCTATCTGTAGGCTGCAAGGCGGGGCTCTCTGACCACATTCCTGGGCCTGTCCAGTGGGGCAGCTGGGGGCTGGGGAGGTTACCATCCACCCGTCTCCTAGGCTTCTCCAGAGAACCACTGAGTCCTCAGAGGATCAGGAAATGCTCCCAGGGCCAGCAGCATGGCATAGTGCTCCATGCGGAGCCTGCCCCTATCAATGTCCTCGAGGGCATGCAGAGTTCAAGGGCTCAGCCCAGCTCTCAGGGGAGTGTGGCTCCAAGCAGGCCTGACTGCAGCCCCATCCATCTGCAGTGCTTTTCCTGTTCTGTGCAGAAGTAGTGAAAATGACTGCCACCCGGGAACGGGATTGCAGCATCTCAGGCCACAGCCCAGACTCCTGGAGTGGAATTGCATGCTTGGTCCTCAGACGGAAGAATGGATTGGCAGGAGGAGGAGGAAATAGCCAGGCTCCTCCTTGTCCCTCCACAGCAGCCAAATCAACCCGTCCTTTGTAGCACCACTGTTTGGGGACCCTTCCAGAGCCCCTTGGTTACAACACCTTTTAACACCAGGGATCTAATCAGTTGGTCAAACTTTTCTTTTTTTTTTTTTTTTTTTGAGACAGAGCCTCAAGCTGTCACCCTGGATAGAGTGCCATAGCATCGCAGCTCACAGCAACCGCCGTCTTCTGCCTCTGCCTCCCAAGTAGCTGGGACTACAGGCACCCACCACAATGCCTGGCCATTTTTTGGTTGCAGCTGTCATTGTTGTTTGTCGGGCCCAGGCTGGATTTGAACCCACCAGCTCAGGTGTAGTGGCTGGCGCCTTAGCCCGTTGAGCCACAGGCACCGAGCCTAAATTATTCTCCTTAAAGTTTCTTCCTTTTTACTAAAATAAACATAAAAAGGAACTAAGGTCCCCCCTTAGTTCAAACTCCTCTAGTATAAAGACTGATTTTTCCACCGATATAGTGAAAAGAATATAGGTTTTGTAATTAGATGAATTCTGGATTAAAAGCTTGACTCTGTCACTTATTAGCTCTATGACTTTGGATAAGTTGTTTAGCCACTAGGAGCCTCAGTTTTCTTATGTGTAAAATGGGACTAGTGCTTTTCTTATCTTAGGAGTTGTATGAGGGTTGAATGAAATAATACATTTAACCTCTGAGTGCAGTGCCAAGCCATAATGGACTTGGTTAATGTTTATTCAACATTTAGTGTGTATTCGGCACTCTTTTAAGGTCTTTACATATATGAACTTACCTAATTGTCACAACAGCTAAACTGCACAACCTACGAAGAAGAATCATTATTATCTCCATTTTACAGATGAGGGGACTATGCAACAGAGAAGTCACTTGCTCAAGAACAACTGGCAGAATTGAAATTTGAACTCCATGGTCTGAATCTAGAATGCCCATCCTAAACCATCATTCTTTGCTGCATTAACAATATAAGTTTAGCTGCTCAGGAGGCTGAGGCAAGAGAATCGCCTAAGCCCAGGAGTAGGAGGTTGCTGTGAGCTGTGGCGCCACGGCACATATTTTGTAAGTGCACTGTGAGGGGAAACAAACCCTCACCATGGGCCTCAAAACTGTATAGATATACATTTGCTGACATTTAAACTTTAACCCTGTCCTCTTGGCAGGTTAAAGGGGGATAAAGTAGGACTCTGTCTCAAAAAAACCCCAAAAAACAATATAAGTTTAGGCTCGGCACCTATAACTCAGTGAGTAGAGCACTGGCCACATGCACTGAGGCTGGCGGGTTAGAGCCTGGCGTGGGGCTGCTAAACAACAATGACAACTGCAACCAAAAAATAGTCAGGTGTTGTGGTGGGCACCTGTAGTCCCAGCTACTTGAGAGGCTTAGGCAGGAGAATCACTTAAGCCCAGATTTTGAGGTTGCTGTGAGCTGTGATGCTATGGCCCTCTACTGAGGGTGATAGAGAGAAACTCTGTCTGAAAAAACAAACAAATAAAACAATATAAGTTTAGCATTCCATCTTGCTAAGGTGCAGTTACTATACAGTGACAAATACAAAGGGTTTCATGACACAGACAAATACTGCATGTCCTCACTCATGTGAAAGTAAAAAAAAGCTCATAGAAGTAAAAAGAATTGTGGTTATTAGAGGCTGGGAAGGGCCAGGGGAGGGGAGGAAGAGGTTGGTTAATGGATATAAAATTGCAGTAGATAAAAGGACTAATTCCTGGCGGTGCCTGTGGCTCAAAGGAGTAGGTCGCCAGCTCCATATCACCGGAGGTGGGTTCAAACCCAGCCCCAGCCAAAAACAGAAAAAAAAAAAAAAGACTAATTTCTAGGATTTTGTAGCACTGTAGAGTGAACGTAGTTAACAGTAACTTATTGTATATGTTAAAAAAGCTAGAAGAGAGGGTTTTGAATCCAACACAAAGAAATGATAAATGTTTGAGGTGACAGGTATACTGATTACCTCGATTGTATATGTGCATCGAAGCATTACTCTGTAAATACATACGTTAAGTGTCAGCTAAAAATAAAAGATATGCAAGTATGCTTTGAAGATCTTTAAAGCACCAGGTAAATGTATGGTATTTATTGCTGATTATTATGAGTACTGCTGTCCTATTTTATATTTGAACAACTCTTTCTAAAATAAAGTACCTTTGGCTTGGAAAAAAAAGGAGAGAGAGAGACGCACGACAGCAGTGGTTAACCGTGAACGAGAGATCGCCTTTATTTTGAGTGGAACCGGACTGGGGCGAGGTGAAGTGCACGCATACGCCCCAGTCCCTGTGAGTGCGGCGCTGGTGCAGACTGCGGATAGATAAGCCCATACCTGCTTTTACACCGTCAGGCCCACAGCTGGTTCTGGCCCTGCAGAAGACTGAATGCGCTTGTGCGTAATTATGGCACCCTCTAGCGGTGACTTCCCATTTAGCCCTTTATCGGTAAAACAGCCCACCCTCTCGGTGACAGTGACCTCTGAAGGGAATTGAAAGAAGAATTTGGCATGGAGGGGCAGCCCTGAGAACCAAGGAGTGTGGCTGGAGCAAGAAGAGAGTGGCAGGGTCTGAGCAGAGCAAAAAGGACAACTAGGAATAATCCTCAGTGTCCTTCTGGGGAGCAGAGGAGGAAGCGGGAAAAGCAGACTATCTAGGGAGGGGCGAGAGAGGTCAAGTGCCATGTCGTTTTTGTGGGATGGGATGGTTACTGCATCTGAACTCTTTCCAAGACTTCAGTACTAAGGGCTGAAGTGGGAGTAGGAAAGCAGTATTTTAAACCAGTTTCAGGGCGGTGCCTGTGGCTCAGAGAAGTAGGGCACCAGTCCCATATGCCGGAGGTGGTGGGTTCAAACCCAGCCCCAGCCAAAAACATAAAAACCTAAATAAATAAATAAACCAGTTTTAATTTTCTTCTCCAAGGAAAGTAGCACAGCCTGAGAGACTACCCAGAGCTGACTAAATGCCAAACTTTGGCCACCCTGACGTGGACAGCTGACTTTGCTGCTTCTCTACAGCCTGGGGCTGTGTTCTCTCTGCTAGTAAAGGTCATTTTTATCAGGATCCTCCGAGGCTTGTCATATCTTGATAAATATTTCAAAAGGCAAGTGAGGACCAAGATCTGCCTTGCTCGGAACTGGTTTATACTCCACATCAGGCTGGGGACCCTGCTGTCTAAAGCCCAACTGCGCCAGAGTTTGAAGGTTGTTCTCTTTTTGAAAAGGTGCTGGCACCAAGCCAGGATTTGCTGGAAAGTCCTATTTGGAGGAAGCAGAGCATTTACATTTCTTACATAATGTCAGGCCCAGAGGAGTACTAAGGATCAGCCCTGTTGTAGAGTTCACAGCCAGGTCCTCCTTTCTGCCAAGAGGACAGGGTTAAAGGTTTAAAAAAATAGCGGGGAATCTCAAGGGGTAGAAGCACAAAATCTGTGCCTTGCTAGGGTTAACTCTTCACGCTCCAGAAAATATGGTTCTGAGATTAAAAAATAAAAGAAAAGAAAATCACATCTTTGTGTCATGTGATACTGCTGCCTTCCTGAATCGAGTTATTCCCAGAGATGTCAGCGACCCCAAGCATCAGCCACCCTCTTGTGTACAGGAAATTAAAACAGCATGAAAACCCTGTTCAGAAGTTTTCTCTAAAGATGGAACAACTTGTCTCAGTCCTCAGACCTAGAATTCAGTGAGATTCTTTGTTTGTTATATACTTTTTATTTTTAAACTTACCATTGAAAGCCAAAGAGTTCAAGAATCTCAAGTAGTTAGTGGCTACTATTGTAACCATCAAGAATTCCTTAATTTTGGGTGGCACCTGTGGCTCATCTAGTAGGGCACCGGCCCCATATGCTGAAGGTGGCGGGTTCAAGCCTGTCCTCGGCCAAACTGCAAAACAAAAAAATGGCTAGGTGTTGTGGCAGGCGCCTGTAGTCCCAGTTACTCAGGAGGCTGAGGCAAGAGAATCACCTAAGCCCAGGAGTTGGAGGTTGCTGTGAGCTGTCTGATGCCACGGCACTCTATCCAGGGCGATAAAGTGAGACTCTGTCTCTACAGAAAAAAAAAAAAAAAGAATTCCTTAATTTCCCTGGTTGAGGGAGCCTAAATTGGAGTTGTCTCAATAATTGGATGACACTTTTCCAGGAAAGCTCTGAGAGTACTATTATAGACATTAATGACAGTGCTTGTTTTTTTAGTTTGTTTTGTTTGGTAGATTTTTATTTATTTATTTATTTGCAGTTTTTGGCTGGAGCCAGGTTTGAACTCACCACCTCCAGTATATGGGGTTGGCGCCCTATTTCTTAAGCCACAGGCACTGCCCCCTGTTTGGTAGATTTTTGTGTTTTTTAATGGGTATTTTCCCTTTTTGGACAGGATCTTGATCTGTCACTCTGGTTAGGATGCAGTGGCATCATCATAGCTCACTGTAACCTCAAACTCCCAAGTGATCTTTCTGTCTCAGCCTCCTGAATAGCTGAGATGACAGGTGCACACCACTATGCTTGGCTAATTTTTTCTAGTTTTTGTAGAGGCGAAGTTTCCACCTTGCTCAGGCTGGTCTTGAACTTCTAGCCTTGTCCTAGGATTATATGTGTGAGCTACCAGGCCTCCATTTTGGTTGGTTGGTTGGTTGTTCTTTGCAAATGAAAAAAGTAAGGCATAGAACATGAATTCATGTTCCCAGGGTCATGGGAACAATGCGAGTGCAAAGACTGAGCACATCTTTCCTCTGACCTACCCCACATCTTTGAATTTCCTTACTCAGGTGCGCACTTGGGATTGGGTCATCTGCCTGTTTACTCATTATTTCAATAAACTCCTACACAACTGGAATGATAATAAGACATTGATAGAAGTACTTAGAAATTTGGTCACTTAGATGGCTGTATTATTAAGCTTGTTTATTGATGTTGGCTGCAATCAGGGAGGGAAAGTGGACATTTCAAACAGAGTGACCATGCATATTACCCAGACATGTTAGGTGGCTGTTAAAGTGCTGTGGGAAAATGACAAACATAATCTTTGGGATCCTTTTTCAGCCTAGTTCTCCTTTTTCCTGATTTTAAATCTATAAATTTAAAAAGTATGGCATACTTAGAAAAACAGTATATAACTTAAGAAATTGTCAGTGCTGACAGAACTAAAATTGAATTAGTTCACTTTGTCATTTCTTCAGCAACATGTCGTAGAATGTAATGCTTCTCTGGAGAAAATGCCCAGGAGATGCTAATAAAGTCTAATGCATATTTGCTTCATTATGCTACATTTTATATCTTGGCTATCATAATTTTTATTATAAACATATCACTTATTAAAAACACCCTGTAAGGTATCACAAGCTAATAAAAATTTGTGACTACTACATGAATTGACGTGCTGATATTTTTCATTGTTATCTAGCATAAGATAGGAAGAGCTTAAAATTTCAGCATTTTAAGATCCCTGACCAATATAATCACATGGCTAGCATTCAATTATCCATAGCTCTGGGAAAGAGCTGGTTGCTTAATTCCAATGCATGGGTCATGCTCCAAACTGAAGATTTTTGTTTTGTTTTGTTTGGTGTTTTCTTTAAAACCAAGTTCTTTTTTAACCTGTTCATTTCGATTCTAAGACAAAGCTGGTAAAGAGAGAATCGAAGATCTGAAAATAACACCGTTGACCATTGTTCTTCCTCCATGGAAAAGAAATGTCTTACAAGAAAAAAAAGTTGGAGGGAATCAGAAGACTGTGTGGTGTTATACAAGAGAAAGCGCCCAAATTACATATAAAAGTTAAACTGCTTCACACCCTGTTCCTAAACATTAAGGATGCAAATATGTGGCAGCAGTAAGCTGAAGCCTGTTTTCTTAAACATTTCTTCAATGTTAGGGATCCTGAGAGATCCCTAAACAAGTAGAAAATTCTATCCTGAATGAGCCTCTGTGTGCCTGCCAGGAAAATGTTCTAAGCCCCAGAAAGAGTAAACTATCTCTAAATATCAGGATAAAATTAAAAACAGCAAAATACCTTTTAAAAGGTATATTAGAGATCCAATTGGATTCTATTCTTAACATTTCTCTGCAGTGTATTAGTTTGGCTTGCCCCACGGTTAGGTGGTTCTTGGTCTGGGTGGTGGTTTCAAGGGTATCCGTCATTGGGAAAACTCACCAAGCTGTACATTTAAGACCTCTGCGTTTGACTCTATATATGTTTTGTTCTAATAAAGTTCTTTCTTTCTTTTTTTTTTTTTTAAGTCAGGGGGTGATGAAAAATGGGTCAAGGAAAGTTTACTTCTATGCATACAAATTATCTCAAGTTCTGTTTGTTCAAACAGGGTTGCCCAGAATTTAACAGGGATGAGGCCTTGGCTCTACCCTCAACCCCACAACCTTCCTCCCCCTGTGGTTACTGCTCCTTCCCTGGACCATTCTGGCCTGGCTGCTTTCACTATTGAACTGGGGCAAGGATTTTTGTCTTTCTTTTCTTTGTTACTCTTTGCTTGACCAGGCCTCTGGTCACCCCCGGTACAGTGTGTGTAGTCAGCGCTCAGTAAATATTGACTTTTAATTTCTCTGGGTAATATGTTTTGGTGATAGGAGGCAAGTGTGGGAAAGGAAAAGGGAAAGGAAGTTGTTTTTAATATATAGATGGGTGAATTTGTGTCCTGGGGAGTGCCTGGAGTTGTGTAGGAGCTGCATAGAGAGCCCATGGGCTTTTCTGGTTTTGCCTCAGTCTTTGACAGCGTTTTCTTAACGTTGGAGAAAAGCAATACTTTTATCATTTTCTGCATACCGTCCCATGCTGTTCCCTACTGAACCAAATTAGGTCATACACTTGCTATGTTATGCTGTGCTGTTTTCCATTGACTTTCCGGGTGTTGATATTGGCTTTTAGTGTTGGTGTGTGGTTTTGCTTGACACAAACATGAACACATTTTACCACCAAAATTTTCCTAGGAGTCTGGTTATTTTAAGCTGGAAATTGTCATCAGGATGCATTTTTACACTCCTGTTTTTGCTTTCCTCTGTGGGTACCACTCATAGCATAGGCTTTCTGTGGTGTTGTGATTGTGCTACATGTGAGTAGAAGAAATGAGGCTTCTACAAGGAAATGATGGTTGTGTTGTTTGCCGGTAACACGTATTTATTTTTGGTATATCAGAGCTTCAGATCCAGCCGTCCCAGATTGTAATAGCCATAAGGATGAGGCCCTTTTCCAGAAGGTAGAAAACGCTCCTCCCTTATTCTTGCTCCAGTAGTTGAAATCTGCCGGAACACCCTTACTAATGTTTCCTAGATTTGAACTGGGGGCGCTGACCATTGGGCGTTGTTTGCAGAAGATTCTCATTAGCATTTCTTTCTGTCAGTTTTTACAATGTATTTTTTAAGAACTAAATTTCTAAATGCTTTTGAAACCAACAGTGGTTTTATTTTGCTGATAGATCCCAGATGGCAGAAAAGAATTGTTTTTTTTTTCCATCATCTGAATCACAAGCACCGCATCACCTAAACGCAGAGGGTGATTTCAGGACAGTACTGTGGTCACAATACATGGTTAGGCTTGGAAAAGTAGCAGGGAAAAAAAAATGCCTTCTGATTCAACACTTCTGTCTTGTGTGTGATTTGGCACATATTTAATTACAGAGTTTCTTTGACACAAACAAATTTTTGCACCGGAGTTAGTCAGGCAAAGCCAGTGTCTCCCTGGCCAGTCGGGATTGAGGACCCATCTGCCTTTGCATCATTAGCAGCATTGTTTATTTAGGGTCCCTCTGTAGAATCTTTATTCATGAAGAAGGAGCAGGAGACTCAGACAGCCCAGCTGGATTTCCAGGTCCTGGGTGGAATTTGTAACCCTTTTGACTTCTCAACTGAGAAAATTGGATGCGGCTGTCACAGAAAGAGAATAAATATGGAACCCTACAATGCTATGCTTGCAGCCACTTTTATTCCATTGAATTTATCACATAATGACAGGCAGGCATACTCTTAGAGGCACAGAGCTGAACTGATTGCGAGGGGTCATGCAGTTCTGAGTAAGGTGAGCTGGTGACAGTTCTGGGCAAGATACATGGGCCCCTTTACTTACCTGCTGGCTAAAAGATGCAGGCAGTAATACCTTCTCCTAGTATCCCAGTGCAAGCGTTCTGATTTGAAAACTAAACAATGTAGAGAGAATCTAAATTTCTAAGAAACATCTAAAAATGCAGGCCCTCACTAGTAATCAAAGAAATGCAACTTAAAATTTGATAGCATTTTTTAAAACTATTATGAGAAAGGATTTTTTTTTAATGGTAGCATCCAAACATCTTAATTAGCTTTTGTCTTTTTAACTTAAAATTCAGTTTAGTGTTTTATTAGGATTTACTTTGATTAATGGTTGGAAATTCTAAAATAATTTATTTTGGAAGAGTAATTAATTGCCCAATAAACTTAATGATCCGATTGAAGCAGACTGGATGAGTGGTCATTAGATGCTAGACATGTTAGGACTGGAAAGACACCAGGGATTATGTGGTTCAGCCTTCTTTTTTTTTTTTTTTTTGGAGACAGACTTTCACTATGTCACCCTCAGTAGAGTGTTGTGGCATCACAGCTCACAGCAACCTACAACTCTAGGGCTTAAGCAATTCTCTTGCCTCAGCTTCCCAAGTAGCTGGGACTACAGGTGCCCACCACAACACCTGGCTATTTTATTGTTGTAGTTGTCATTGTTATTAGGCAGGCCTGGGCCAGGTTCGAACCCGCCTGCCCCAGTGTACGTGGCCAGCGCCCTAGCCACTGAGCTACAGGTGACGAGCCAAGCCTCCTTATTTTCTAACTGAGACGTCGGGGACCTATAGAAATCGTATGTCTTGTCTAGGGCCACGCAGGTACATAGAGCTGGAATTGCATTAATAAAATATAATGACCTCTTATTTAGATCTTGCTCTCCATAAACAACTTCATATAGAATTAAACTTTTTTTTTTTTAAATACCTCAGGGATTTTATGCTTCCCTGTCTTTCTGGGTAGACAAGGTATCCTAGTTCTTGAAATTCATCCACTCTCTGTCTTTAGATGAACAAGTAACTAGATACCACTGTAGCTTTTTATGGGGATTATAAACCTCGCACAATTGAAATCCCTTTGAAAGTCTTAATTAGGAACCACAATTACAATTAAACACTTAAATTACAAATAAACATAAGTGTTTACAGTGTGAAAGGGAGACAAAAAATGTACAGGTAAGTCTAATACAAAATAGAATAAGTGTTGTAAGGGTTTGTATTAGTTTAGATAATGCTGCTGCTGTCATAAACTCCTTAATTGTAAATTGGCTTTAAAATTGTAGAAGTTTATTTCTAGCCCATGTATTATAAAAAACAGTTTTCCAAATGGTGATTTGGGACTTGGACTGCTTCTGTCTTGTGATAATATTTTTGGCCCTGGCTTTTTTTTTCTTTTTTAAAAGCTTAAAATGTATTTTAATAAGTTGATGCTGGCTCGGCGCCTGTGGCTCAATGGGCTAAGGCGCCAGCCATGTACACCTGAGCTGGCGGGTTCGAATCCAGCCACGGCCCGCCAACGACACCTGCAACCAAAAAAAAAAGGCCAGGCAGTGTGGTGGGCGCCTGTCGTCTCAGCTACTTGGGAGGTGGAGGCAGGAGACTCACTTGAGCCCAGGAATTGGAGGTTGCTGTGAGCTGTGATGCCATGCCATAGCACTCTACTCAGGGTGACAGCTTGAGGCTCTGTCTCAAAAAAATAGAAAAAAAGTTGATGCGCATTACTGCTCATTTCTCAGAAAAACTCCAAATTTAAAGAATCAGGGACAAATCAAACATGGTACACCAATAAAAAACGCACGGCATAGCTACCTAAGATAGGCAAGGCTAAGAGCTACTGTTGAGACCTTTAGCATACAGCAACCCTGTTCCCAAGATTGTACTAGGCCTATGAAGAAAAGCTGTGAACAGCAGCTTCAGAGACGCAAAAGGGCCATTCCCGGGTCATCTTTACCCAAGACAAGGATGGAGGCAAGTTAATACAAGTTTGTTTAAAGATAGACTAAAATGAAAATCTTTAAGAGAAAATGTCTTCCTTCAAGACATGAGGGGTAATAAATGGGACAAAATAGAACCGTATGTTTGTCTGTGACCTCTGTGGACATTTGCCTGAATTCTCACCTGAAAGTGAATGGAGCAATGGGGGTAAGGTCATTGGGGGACGTCCGGTTTTGTGGTGTTATGTGACATTATCTCTGGGGTAGGAGGTATAAGGGTAAGAAAACAAAATGGGATGGACAAAAAATGAAATGATCAAGATTAATGGGGCTCTAATCGGATCCATTTTGCCATAGTTCCCCCAGGCCCTCAACAATCACATTCGAGACGTCAGGAATGCACCAAATAGAACTGATTAGTTAAACCATATACCGCATTGAGCTCATTTGTTAAATATGGCCCCTCCCTTGCCCTCTGCCTCCAGCACACTCCCTAGAATAGTACAGGCAGGGTAGACCTAACTACCATCTCAAGGCCCTGGCTTTGAAGACTTCCATGCTCATCTGTGTTAAGCTGAAAGAAGGAAAGAGAGTGAAGCATAGAGGGCTCCTCCTTGGAGGGTTTTTTTGTTTTTTGCTGTTTTTGGCCGGGGCTGGATTTGAACCCGCCACCTCCAGCATATGGGGCCGGCGCCCTACTCCTTTGAGCCACAGGCACCGCCCCTCCTTGGAGGTTTTTATGGCCAGGTTTGGAAGTTGCAGATGTCACTTCTTGTGCCTTGCCATTAACTGGAACCCAGTCACACGACCACATCTTACTGCAATGGATGCTGGAAAATGCAGTGAAGCTGTGTGCAGTTTTAGTGACCATCAGGTGATCCCTGCTCAGCTTTGAAGGCCCAGAGTGGGAGGACATGACATGAAGATGAAGTAACTTCTTAGACAAATATGTACATATTTAAGAATGCAGATGTCATTCGTGCTTATTTCTATTGTTCACGGTAATTTTTTGTTAATAAGATATTTCTATGGACTCACCTTAGGTGGTATCTGCCCTTCAAACTGTTTCTTCAGGAATGATGACTTTTTCTTATCACTGGTGTATGTTTTCAAGATGGTCAGATCTGTGGAAATCAAACCTGTAGCAGCCGTCTCCTACTGCCTTGGAGATGAACACAGAAATAATGGGCTCACCCCAAAGCCATATGCAGATAGAAACTACAGTCAGGACTCTTTATTTCAGCAGTGACCAAAGGCAAGCATTGTGAGGGCCTGCACTGGTGGCCAGTTCCTGCCTTGAACTTTGTCCTTCTCATGGTGGCGCAATGCACAGACCTGCCCTCCTGCCAACAATGTTCCCTTCTGCCCCTTAGAGTGTTTCTGCTGAACCAGACCTCCCAATTGGTCTCCCAACCTCCAGACTCTTTCTTTACACTCCATCAGTCATGATTGCCAGCAAACTATCACCGGAGTTTTCCTAAATACAGATTTGATGATGCCTCTCCCCCATTTAAATGCCTTGGATGGCTCTTGCAGATCACAGAATGAAGCCCAGACTTCTTGGTGTGGCATCAGAGGCCTCCATGGTGAGGGCCCAGAATAAAAGCTTTGCTTCCCCAAGAGTTAATGACATTTATTTGTCTGAATTTTTATTTTTGTTTTCTCTCTTTCTCTTTCTCCCTCCCCACGCCCTTTTCTGCCTTTCTCTTTTCCCCAGCTCTCTTTTTAGTTGATTTTTTTAGACAGAGTCTTATAGACCCCAGGCTAGAGTGATGTGGGGTCATAGCTCACAGCAACCTCAAAGTCTTGGGCTCAAGTGATCCTTTTGCCTCAGCCTCCTGAGTAGCTGGGACTACAGATGCCTGTCATGATGCCTGGCTAGTTTTTATAATTTTTTAGTAGAGATGGGGTCTCACTTTTGCTCCGACTGGTCTTGAACTCCTGAGCTCAGGCAATCCACCTGCCTCAGCCTCCCAGAGGGCTAGGATTACAGGTGTGAGCCACTGTTCCCGGCCTGTAGTTGAATATTGAACATGAAACTATGTGTATGGTGCTCTTGCCATTCTCACAATGTGTCCCAGGTTTTTCAGGCCCCTGTGCCTTTGTTTAGTTGGTGGGTCTCATTCTCCTGTCACCACCTGTGGGAATCCTACCTGTCCTCTTAGGGATAAGTCTGACTATTGTCACCACCGTGAAGCCCCCACTTTGGAATTACTTTGTATTTCTTAGGTGTTTGTATAGCATTTAGTACTTGCATTATAACAAACGGCACTGATAAATATTCTCACCTCACACATTTGCCTTGCCATGATAAGATTATAACACTTCATGTTACTCACCTTTGAATAGGACCTAGCAGATGCTCAGTAATATTTGTTGATTTGAATTAGAGTCACAGAAAGAACTCCATTTAAATTACTTTCTGAGGGCGGCACCTGCGGCTCAGTGAGTAGGGCGCCAGCCCCATATACCAAGGGTAGTGGGTTCAAACCTGCCCCGGCCAAACTGCAACAACAACAACAAAAAAAAATAGCCAGACGTTGTGGCGGGCGCCTGTAGTCCCAGCTACTCGGGAGGCTGAGGCAACAGAATCGCCTAAGCCCAAGAGTGAGAGGTTGCTGTGAGTTGTGATGCCCCGGTACTCTAAGAAGGGCCACAAAGTGAGACTCTGTCTCAAAAAAAAGAAAAAAAAAATTACTTTCTGACATTTTCACTTATTCTGAAATTTTTCCTTTACTCTAAGTAGCAGATATAAAACAGCTAACCATTTTGTTCTGATAATGGGAAATTGCTCTCAACTTCCTTACAGAGTGTCTGCTTTTCCTAGTGATAATATAGAAAGTAGAGGCTGTCATTGGGACAGACAAAGGTTATCTCCATGGCTGGCAGGTGGGGTGTTGATCTTGGGCCATGAGTGACAAAGTTGGGTACCCTTTCCTTGCTTGCCCATGGCACTTTGCAGGTGTGTAGCTATAGCCCATACTGCCCCAAATTTAAACAGTAGTTGACAAATTGATCTTTTGATTTTGTATTTGTTTTCTCACCTGACTTCTACTCTAGACCAGCACTGTCCATATACTCTCTGTGATGATGGAAATGTTCTGTGATCTGTGCTATCCAAAATAACAGCCACAATTACAAGTGCACATGGAGCACTTGAACTATGGCTTCGGCAACTGAGGAACTGAACACTTACTTCTAATTCATTTTAAATTTAAATAGCCAGGCTCAGCACCTGTAGCTCAAGCAGCTAAGGTGCCAGCCACATACACCAGAGCTGGCGGGTTCAAATCCAGCCCGGGCCCGCCAAACAACAATGACAATTACAACCAAAAAATAGCTGGGTTTTGTGGCAGGTGCCTGTAGTCCCAGCTACTCGGGAGGCTGAGGCAAGAGAATCACCTAGGCCCAGGAGTTGGAGGTTGCTTGAGCTGTGTGATGCCATGGTACTCTACCCAGGGTGACAGCTTGAGGCTCTGTCTCAATAAATAAATAAACAAATTTAAATAGCCACATGTGCCCAGTGGCTACCATGTTGAGTAGCAGAGGGACAGTGGATTCCTAGAAGAATATCAACTTCTTAGTTTATTGTAATCTCCCAGATAGTGGTACCTGGTGCAACAGGCCTGCTAAGAAACATTATTTAAATGATGAGCGGTGAATATTTCTGGTGTGCTGACCGAATGCTCTGTGCTTCCCAGAGGCTGTCCTTGTGTTCTCTTCATTTGCTGCAGACTTTGTCAGAGAAGCACAGGCCACAAATCTCGACCTCCCCTCGTTGCAGCCTTTATAGGAAAACAGGCAGCCAGGGGAGCTATTTAGCAAGAAGGTTAGGAGCCCCGTGAGAAGAGGCCTGGCAGAGCCGTAAAAGAAACTAAAGACTCTCAGTGGTGAACCCAGAGCCTCCGTAACCTGCCCCGGCCAAAATTTGGTGATGGTGCTTTTTCCTGACGCAGCCACTGAAGTTATTTGATTTCCAAAACCAGGGCCTATGAGACCCACAAAGCTGGTCTGAAGATTGCTGCCCGTGACTCTGGCTTTGGCAAAGGGAATGTAAGCTGCTCAGCGCTGGAGGGAGAGGGGAGGAGAGGCGACCAGCTTGGCTTTGACTGCGCCCGCCTGTCTGTGAGGAAAGGACTGGTGTTGCGCCTGAGTGGGATTCAACTCTTTCTGCCTGTAGTTTCCATCCCTGCTTGGCACTTCTCCCCTCTGAGGATTTAGGAGGTTTCCACAGCACAGAGGATCAGTTTGAGATGCAGAGATGATAGCTGGGAACAGCATTAGGAAGATTCACGGAGCTTGGAGCTATTGGTTTTCCCCCAAAGCAAGGTGTGGTTTCTGCAAGAGCAGTAGGTGAAGAGGGAAAGGAGCCCACTGGTTGTGCCTCGGTCCTTCACCGCTCAGCCCTCAGTGAGCGCCTGGCCCTTGTCCCCTCGCCCTTTCCCTGAGTGTGCCTGACGGGAGACAGCTTCAGACCCCTCACTCCGGGCTCTGTGCACTCAAGGCTGCTCAAACGCCACGATTCTCCCATTGCAACATTTATCTCTTGTTTGTTTACAAAAATGAAATAACTATCCTATTTTTCCAAATGGAAGTGGCTAATTTTTGAAGCCGAAGTCTAGCAGCTTCGGTATGATTTCAAGAGAGCAAGAAGACTAGAGTAAGGAGAGCCAGTTTCTCATCCCAGTGTAGTTTCTGGGGATGGAATACAGGATTGTTTAGGAAAAAGAATCCCTGTAAATACGTTCAGAAAACCCCATGTATGGCTCGGTGCCCATAGCGCAGTGGTTAGGGCGCTGGACACATGCACCGAGGCTGGCAGGTGTGAACCCGGCCCGGGCCAGCTAAACAACAATGACAACTGCCACAACAACAACGAAAGAGCCAGGAGTTGTGGTGGGCGCCTGTAGTCACAGCTACTTGGGAGGCTGAGGCAATTGAATCTCTTAAGCCCAAGAATTGGAGGTTGCTGTGTGCTGTGACGCCACAGTACTCTACCAAGGGTGACATAGTGAGACTCTGTCTCAAAAAATAAAAAATAAAAATAAGACCCCATGTATGATTTATATCTGGATTTATAAATGGTTAAGAGTGATTAGGCTGGGCATGGTGGCTTACAGTAGCTCACGCCTATAATCCTAGCATTCTGGGAGGCAGAGGTGAGGCGACAGGATCACTTGAGGCCAGAGGTTCAAAACCAGCCTGAGCAAGAGGGAGACCCTCTGTCTATAAAAAATAGAAAAATTAGCCAGGTGTTTTGGCAAGTGCCTGTAGTCTCAGCTACTCTGGGAGGCTGAGGCAGGAGAATCACTTGAGCCCAGGAGTTTAAGGCTACAGCGAGCTTTGATGCTACTTCTGGAATCCAGTCTGGAGACAGAGCAAGACCCTGTCTCAAAAAAACCAAAAAAATAATTATAGTAGAATGACCATCATATTTGTAACATTCGAGTATATACAATATAGTAATAATAAATGTAACACATATATTGAGGTTCCTTGAAAGAACAGAGTGGGAAAGTCGAATGTCTGGGAAACTGGCAAACCAAATGAATGTGTAAATAAACTAAAAGAAAGACAGCAGAGAGCAGTGGGGATGTGGGAAAATCCCCTCCCCCGCCCACCAAGGCATTTATATTCCAGAATTTTTAAAACAGTCAGAGAGGTTTGGCTGACCACCAACTGGTGATTCCTGCTTTTAAAAATAGCACGATTTTCCCAGGTCCTTTTAAAAATACGCTCCATTTTGCAAAAACAGAAACACATCTACTTGCTACCACAAGACCTGTTTGAGAGAGAGGTTATCAACCTGCCCTCACTGGGGCTCCAGAACTCTGTTTAATTACCCCATTCATTCTACCTAACTAAACTTGGGAATTTGAGAAGGAGGGTGCAATTGCTCAGATAGATCTTTTCCCCTATAGTTCAAAACCCAAAACTCTAGAGCTAGTGAAAATAGATTACTTCCAAGGTAAGAGCTTCCAAACACCTTTCCCCTCAATCCTCCAACTCCCTTGGAAACCAAGGCCACAGCTGCGGCTGCCACATTCTCGGAAGCAATTTCCTCAACCACACTGACCTGTGGCCTGTATACTTCCGCCTTCTTTTCTATTTAAAACTATTTTAATTTATCAGGATTCAGGAGAAGGAAAATTCCTCTTTCTTATCTACTGCACAGAATAAAACTTCCAATGGACTTTTGCTTGGCAGCTGGGGAGGAAATTGTGCTTTTCCAAGTAGGACGAGGAGTCAGTTGGGATCTGTGGCTTTTGGGAGCTGTGCAGGGGCCCAAGGTCTTGAGGATTTGCTCTGCCTACTCTGTGGAATGTATTCTCACAGTGCATGAGTGGGCCACCTTCCCACTAGGCACTAGGAGCTGGAGACCTGGGAATCTCTCTTCTCTGGGACATCAAGCACTAGATTGTACTGTTGAGGCCTTTGGATCTATTTCTGTGTCCCTGCCCCCCTGCACTGTGATGGGGTCCTATTGGCTCTGTACTTCCCAAATCATGTACCTCATCACTGAGAAAGACTAACCCATTTCTGGCGAAAGGTAATTTGGTATTTTCCTTCAGGGCCAGAATTTCAATCTTATCACTTCTAACCACCTCCTATCCCTCCCCATCCATAAGACATTTCTTCGTCAGCAAGCTACAGAAACTATGCAAAAAGACAGAGGATTTGGGAGATGTGGCTTCCCAAAGGGCTGTTGCAAAGGAGTATGGTGGAACTGGTATACCCCCCCTACATTTTTAATTTTCATGTCTACCAACTGTAGATTACACACAGAGAGAAGTAGATCATATAAAGGAATACTATGCCTCAGGGCTAAGAGGATTCTTTGAGCAAATCTTTTTTTTGGAGACAGAGCCTCAAGCTGTCATCCTGGATAGAGTGCTGTGGCATCACAACTCACAGCAACCTCCAACTCCTGGGCTCAAGCGAGTCTCCTGCCTCCGTCTCCCAAATAGCTGGGACTACAGGCGACCGCCACAACACCTGGCCATTTTTTGGTTGCAGCCATCATTGTTGCTTGGTGGGCCCAGGCTGGATTCGAACCCGCCAGCTCAGGTGTATGTGGCTGGCGCCTTAGCTGCTTGAGTCACAGGCGCCGAGCCTCTTTGAGCAAATCTTATAAGGAAGAATGAAAATGAGAGAGAGAGAGAGACCCTTGGGAGAGGTAATTAAGGCTGGCAGGGAAAGGCTATGTTAATTGAGCTGAGAGGAAAAATGAGCATCTAAGGATTCTTTAAAGAGCTGGAATTTTCTGATAAAAGTCTTTGATACATTATTGCAAGAATCTTTGCTTAATACTTTTAAAAAAGTTCTTTTTTAAGTGAGAAAAGTATCTAGAAAAAAAAATTCATGTAAGAGAAATAGCTAGCTAGCTATAGGACTAAATAATAATAATTGGCTCCCTCCAAAAAAGCAACCCAGAGGTGGTTTTGGCAGATCCTCACTTCCCGGGGTGAGCAAAGAGGAAGCAACACACTGCACAGGCTCCAGGCCTGGCACTGTGAGTAAGGCCTGGGTTTGCACTGAGGCCCCTCCCTGGCAGCCCCACCTGCTCTCAAACAGCTATTTCACGTGGTTGTCTCTGTATCTAAATTTTCCAACATTTGTTGCAGGTCTGAGGTTTCTTTTTGAGTATGAGGATCCTTTTTTTAAGCCAAAACGAAAACTGTTCATATGCCCCATGAGACTATAGTTCTGCTTTCAACTGAGGTATTATTAATACCTAATGTCTTTTCAACATAAAGACCTTCAAGCCATTAGGTATTAATAAGATGTTTTTCCATTTTTAAGCTTTTTATGTTGTATAATGTAACATACTGCAGAAAATTGCCAGTGAGCACAATATATGTACAGCATAATAAATTGTTATAAAATCATCTGCCACATTATCCATTACTCAGGTTGAGAAACTGAACATTGCTAGCATCTCAGAAACTCTGTCACACCCCTTCACTCAAGGAAACCACTTCTAGACATTTATGGTAATCATGTCCTTGCTTGTCTTTATGACTTAGCCACATACATATAGATCCCTAAACAAGACAATTTTGTTATAAATGGGATTATAGTTTATATGCTCTTTCATGATTTGTTTCTTCTCAGCAATATATTCAGAGCCTGGGCAATGTAGCAAGACCCTGTCTTTACATAAAACAAAAAAACAATACTCAAGGCATGGTAGCATATGCCTGTAGGCCCAGTTACTTGGGAGACTGAGGCAGGAAGATCACTTGAGCTTAGGAGTTTGAGGTTGCAGTGAGCTGTGATTACTCACTGTGCTCTATCTAGCCCTTGTGACAGAGCAAAACCCATTTCTTAAAAAAAAAAAAAAAAACCCAATACATACATGCATGTGGTTGTATGTAACTGTAGTTCGTTTTCCTTCTGCATAATTTTTCATTGTAGTAATGTGGCACAATTAACTGGTCCATCCATTCTATTATTGATGGAGGTAGCATAGTTTCTGGTTTGGGGCTGTTGACAGGCTGCCTGCTAGTCTTGACATATTTCCTGATGTACAGATATCTCTGGGGGAATGGAATAACTTCATCACCAGGAACATTTTCTAAAAATGTAAGAGCTTTGTTGAGATATAATTCACATACCATCCAGTTTACCCATTGAAAATGTACAATACAGTGGTTTTTAGTGTTACTATAGCCTGAGTTGTGTAGCCATCACCACAATCGTCAGTAACACATAATAAATTCGTTAAGTTTATGAAGCACTCAGATGTCTAACCCCCCAAGTCTTTGGCCCCACTCCTATAATGTTTCCCTCAGATATTAGAAGCTTATAATCTTTGCAATTACCCAATTTCCTGGGAAATCGATATTGACTTGGTATTTTATTAATTTCAAGGATCCACAGACATGTGACCATCAGAGTAGAAATAGATGGACAGGCTCGGCGCCTGTGGCTCACAGGCTAAGGTGCCAGCCACGTACACCTGAGCTGGAGGGTTCGAATCCAGCCCGGGCCCGCCAAAAAATAATGACAGATGCAACCAAAAAATGGCCGGACGTTGTGGCAGGCGACTGTAGTTCCAGCTACTTGGGAGGCGGAGGCAGGAGACTCGCTTGAGCCCAGGAATTGGAGGTTGCTGTGAGCTGTGATGCCACAGCGCTCTATCCAGGGTGATAGCTTGAGGCTCTGTCTCAAAAAAAGAAAAAAGAAATAGACGGACAAATTTGTTCATTTTAGAAACAGTGCTTTGTTTGCATAGTTCTATGACCTCCAAGAGGTCCTTAGCCCCAGGGAGGGAACTAGTTACTGAAGGCACTGGCATGTAGAAATTTTCCATTAAAATAAGTATGTGTTACTGGAAGGACTTAGTGTATTGCCATGGATGGCTTTACAATAGTGGTTCTCAAATTTTCATGGGTGTCAGAATCCTGTGGAGGACTCGTTAAAACAAATTGTTAGGCACCACCCACAGAGTTTCAGATCCAGTAGGTCTTGGTAGAGCTTGAGAATTTGTATTTCTAATGAATTTCCAAGCAATGCTGATACTCTTAGAGGACCACACTTTGAGAAACCTGGTAGCTAGCTGTTACCTTGAAAATTAGAGAACTGGACATGGGGGAATTCATTTAACCATTCAATAGACAGAAATGGGGCATGAGACAGTGGCAATTTGTTGTAGGAAAACAGGTCAGTTGACAGACCCTTGTAGTAGTTCAGAGAGTGGCAGCAGGAATGAAAAGGAGGAAATAAGTTCAAAACTGTGAAGAAAATACATTATAATACATTGCCAAGGCCCCTTGTGGAAAAACTTCAAGTAAGAAGCCTTGGCAGTTGATTGGACATACAGGGCAAAGTAGAAGGAAGATTCTAAAAGCACACCAAGGCCTGGCTCCATGGAACAAGCAGGATTGGGAGGAAGAGATAGTCAATCAGCATCTTGGCTTTTGCACTTGTTGGCTGTCGAGGAAGATTCACTCAAACCACATTTTATGGTCAAAGGGTGGCACCCAGGTAACTGATCCCCCAAGTCTTTGGCTCCATTTCTGCAGTGTTTCCCCCGGAAATCATCATGGAAGTTCTCCTGGGTAATTGATATTGAATGATCAGTGGAATTCAGTATTACATTTTGGGGGGACTGTGCAGATATCATGAACAGGAGTAATTCTGAACATACTGGAAACTGTTGAAATCCTCCCTAATTGGCTCGGCGCCTGTGGCTCAATGGGTTAAGGCGCCAGCCACGTACACCTGAGCTGGTGGGTTCGAATCCAGCCCAGGCCCGCCCAACAACAATGAGGGCTGTAACCAAAAAATGGCCAGGTGCTGTGGCGGGTTCCTATAGTCCCAGCTACTTGGGAGGTAGAGGCAGAAGACTCGCTTGAGCCCAGGAGTTGGAGGTTGCTGTGAGTTGTGATGCCACAGCACTCTATCCAGGGTGACAGCTTGAGGCTCTGTCTCAAAAATAGGCACATTTCAACATTCCAGATGATTATTATGAAAAATTTCCTATATGTCAAAAAGTTCCTAGGAACCTACATATTCCTAGACAC